>CACVCL010034177.1:0-78405 GCA_902729485.2 Mus minutoides
AGGGGAAGGGGAAGGGGAAGGGGAGACAGACCTGAACAGATGGTCCCAGAAGAAAACTGGCTAGAGCTGTTGCTGACAGGGTTGTGGGCTGTGCATGTGAAGTTGGGCAGGTGTTCACCACTTTCCCAGGAGACATTGAGGTGCGACTTCCCTTGGGACGTGACAGCTTTGTTTTGTAGAGGCATCCACGTGTATGTCACATTGTTTCCTCCACCGTCCACTGAGCAGGTCAGAACAACCTGGCAGATGCTGTTCATCATGTGCACAGGACTCTGGGTCACACTGGGCTTCTTCAGTCTCTCTGTGTGGGGGAAAGGCAGAGCCAGCATGGAACCAGACCTGTTAGCAAACTGGCTGGCTGCCAAGGTTGATATCCTGAGTTTGAGTCCCAAGACTTACATAGTGGAATGAAAAAGCCAACCTAAACACTATCTTACACACAGAGAGAGAGTGAGAGAGAGAGAGAGAGAGAGAGAGAGGAGACACGCAGACAGACAAACACACACATGCACACATGCAGAGAGAGAGAGAGAGGAGACACACAAACACACACATGCACACACACATACACACTCACAAACACATACACAGAAAGAGAGAGAGAGAGAGAGAGAGGAGACACACACAAACACACACATGCACACATACATGCTCACACACACATGCAAACACACACATACACACACACAGAGGAGACACACAGACAAACACACACATACATGCTCACATATATACACACATACACACTCAGAGAGAGAGAGAGAGAGAGAGAGAGAGAGAGGAAGAGAAAGAAAGAAAGAAAGAAAGGAAGGAAGAAAGGACACAGACACAGACAAACACATGCACACACACACACACACACACACACTCACATGCTCACACACAATTAAAAAGAAAGTAAAAAAGAAGGACTACAACCATGAAGAATGACTTCCCGCAGGAGTCATACACCCTTTTCCTCACCTACAGAATACCATGAGCATCCTTAACCTCCGTGGACCTTGATACTCAGGCGTGAACGAGGGAAATACGAAACAGCTTGATCCAAACACTGTCTTGCAGTGAAAAGTTTACCAGTTAATCAACACAAACAATCTCAGTTCTTCTGAACACAATGTTTTAAACTTTACCAAGAATTTTAAAAAAGAAAAATTAGTACTTAAATACCACATTCATTCATTTTTGTTACTTAAAATTATTTTACATTTGTTTATTTGCTTAGAGAGAGGGTCTCATGTAGTCCAGGCTGACTTCCAACCTGCTGTGTAGCCTTGGATGTAGACAGGGAAGAGAGTCAGCAGGCTTAAACTACACAAAATATCAAGCCCAACTCCTGTAAAGCCCAAGGTTGAGGGGGAAGAATGCAAATTCTTTGTCTCACACTCTGGGTCCCCGAGTCACCACCAGCTTGCCGAATCAAGCGCTTCCTTCCAGTCTAATCCCCCTGCACCTGAGTTATCCCGCCCCTCGTTCTAAGCGATGATGGAACGCGAGTGCGCAGAGAGATGAAAGTTAGGTGTCTGAAGCCTAGATCAAGGAACGCCTCGGCAGGTAGGGTCTGCTCATCCGATGGTTCTAATGTTTCCTTCCTGGGTACCCCTGTGTGAGCTGACTAGATGTGACAGGGAGGAAGCTAGCGAGAGATACTCACCATAGACAAGCAGGGTGAAGTGTCTCACACTGGCATCTCCGGAGGCCTCTGAGCACACATAGGCATGGTAGTGGCCTGCATCCTCCATTTTCAGCTGGCTGATCTTCAGGGATCGGTCCTGGTCAGAGGTCCTTACCCTCCTTTCTTCAGAACCTTTGGGCTTACGGCTTGCTGCTCCCCTCGGTTCTTGGCTGATAACCGACGTGTTAAACACCCAGACAACATTCTTTGTGTCCTGACTGGCCCCAAATACCAAGGGCAGGGTCACAGGCTCTCCCAGGATTCCTACCACAGTCTTCCTCGCTGCTATTTTTCTTTTAGAGGCTCCTGAATTTGAAGTCAGAGATGAGACATTGCAGTTTCTGCCTCTGTTCCTCTCTCCCTTGATCGCCCCCCCCCCGCCCCCATCCCCACTCAAGACACACCGAAGGAGACTGGAACCCCTTTTCCCCTTCCCATATCCCCCCCCCAATAAGGCACCCCAAACCACCTGTTTTATTTGGTTATTTTCATTTCCCTCTTAGCCTGTCCAGTCTTCCCTACTTTGAGGTGATCCTGAAAGACACTACCACTCAAGTTAAATTCAGTTTGGACTTTTGCCTCAGGACCTTCTTTCCTCCCTTGGGGTGCCACAGTGCCTGGGGTTTTCAAGTCTGGCCAGCCTCTTGTAGGCCCCTGAGCAGCTTGTTCTCTTTCTTTTCTCAGCCATCTTTGTCTCACCGAAACCTGAACTTTAAACCCCATGGGTGCTCAGGACGTTTCTAGAGTCCCCCGGAAGATCTGAGTGGAGCCACTTGCCTGTACAGAACTGCCAGACGCGGATAGGCTGGGAGCTGCTTTGGCTGACTGGATTCCAGACTGTGCAGGTATAGGGTAGGTCGGGGTCACAGACACTCTGGGAAACTCTGAGGATGTGGCTTCCATCGGATGTATTAAGATGGGTGTCCTTTCGTGTCCAGCTGTACTGGACACTGTCCTTTGCCCCCTTTACAGTGCAGATTAGGGTGACGGTGCAGGAATCAGTATCAGATGGGGTCACAGATTCCACGGTGACTTGAGGCTCCTGGAGCTTCTCTGAGGAGGATAACAACACCGAGAAGACTCTCAGATTTCTTCCTTATCCGGAAAAGTCTGCCTGAAGAAGGAGGTGATAGTAGGGAAGCTAGGCATGGAGGAGGGTCAGCATTCCCTGTTCATTCCCTGTTCTCTTCCTGTTCTAGGGAAGCTGTGTCTACAAGCTAGGGTGAGAGCCTCTCCACCATGTTTCTAAGACATTCTCTATAGGTCTTATCACAACAGCCCAAAGTTCATAGCAGTGTGATTCATATCCCTCCTCTCTGTTTCCCCTCATCCCTATCTCTCCCTCCCTCCCTTCTTCCCTCCCTATCCCCCCTCCCTCCCTTACTCTCCCTCCCTCCCTTTCCTTCCCTCCCTCCCTCTCCCTCCCCCTCCTCCCCTCCCTCCTCCACAAGCCCTGTTTGGAACCTCCTAGCCACCGAGTAATTGCCAAATGACCTAGGGAGTGAGGCGCTCACTTCCTAGAACTTGAGTTTTGGTCTGAACTTAGGACCCACTGCATTCGGTCCTTTTTCCTTCACCTTCCTTTTTGTTCCATCTCCTCTGTTCAACCTTGGGTTTAATTTTTCTTGAACAGGGGCTATTTATAGGCACAAAATTGAAAAGAAGCAAAAGGGTATGTGATTTTAGAAAGTAATCATTACTACCCCAAACACCCATTTCTTCCCCCCCCAACATTAGTTTTTCGGAGTCCATTTCTACTAAGTTTCCTTTTAAAGTAATCGTTTTACTAATTACCTGAGAATTTTGTAGTGTGTATTTTGGTCATATTCACCTCATGTGGCACAATAATACTTACACTAAGAGTTTCATACTGATCCTTCTAGATATACATATGTGATAGCATACTATTCATACTGTCTAGAACTTATTAAACATTAGCAATACATATGAACAATCACTACATGTTAATAATCTATTCTAAGTTTAACAGCTGCACAAAGTTTCCTTAATAGATACGGAGCACCCTGCAAGTCAACAGAGATGTCAAACTACCCGCTCAGTAGAAAGATGTCAAACCTGGTCAGTAGAAAGAGATGTCAAACCACCCAGTCAGTAGAAAAATGACATTATGAAATGAATACTTTTTCTCAAAACGTCATATACTCAACCCTAGCCTACAACTTTGCAGAATGTGACCTTGGAGACAGATTGTGTTTGGAGATGTGGGTGAATCTGTTAGAGTGGCCCAATTTCTATCTATTATTCTTATAAGAAGAAGAGAAATAGGATACCAGCTATGTAGACTCACATCTGAGGACCTAGAGAGATGGCCATTTTCAGTCCAAAGACTTCAGAAGAAACCAAACCTACAGGTATCTTGATCAGTCTGTAAAGTTGTAAGAGAACACACTTCTATTGTTTAGTCTATTCAGCCAATAATATATTTTTAAAAAAAATCTATGTGTATGGGTGTTTTGCCTGCACACTTTTCTCTGTGCTACATGCATACAGTATACATGGGGGTCAGAAGAGAGCTTCAGTTCCCTCTTGGAACTGGAGTTACTGACACCTGTGGCCTTGTGGGTGCTGGGAGTTGAATCTGGATTGTCTGGATGTCCAGCCAGTGCTCTTAACCACTGAACCATCTTTCCAGCCCCATCAGCCAGTAATATTTTATTACAGCAATCTTAGCAAATCAATAGAGATTTTGAAACCAAAAGTGAGGTGTTGTAACAAATGTCTAAAAATATGGAAGGTGTCTATAGAAATTGCTAGTGAATAAATGTTAGAAAAAAAATTGAGACAGAGTTTCACTGTGTTGCCCTGGCTGTTCTGGAATTCACTCTGTAGACCAGGCTGACCTTGAACTCAGAGAAGTCTGCCTGCCTCATGAGTGCTGGTATTAAAAAGGTGTAAGTCACCATCGCCCAGCTTGAGCTTGGAAGAATTTTGAGTAGTATGTTAGTAAGAACCCATGTTGACATCAAGATGCTTTTGGTAGAAATATGAAGGTAAAGGCAGTTTCTGAAGACACAGAAAGAAAATAGGGGCACTGTAGGGAAATCTACTATATATGTATATTAGAAAGAAATACATAGACTCAGAAAGAAAACAGGCATTGTAAGGAAATCTAATATATATATTACACATATATATTATATTATAATTATAATTATATTATAATATAATATATATGGTAGAAAGAAATCTGACAGTCTTTTGGAATTCTAATATTGTATATATGTAGTGATAGAAATCTTTCTGATAATGTTTCAGAAATTAGGGTCATGCCATTAGAAAGTGAAGAGAAGCAAATGCTTATGTAAAGTGGCATAGAACTTGGCTGGATTGTATTCTATTGTTTCGTAGAAAGTAGAATGTTTAAGTAACAAAACATTAAAGGTGAGGTGCTGGAGAGATGGATCAGTGCTGGGAGCACTTTCTGCCCTCACAGAAGACCACAGTGTACCCTGTACACTGTGGTCTTCTGTGTACCCCTGTACTCACATTGGGTGGCTCACAGTCACCTGTGACTCGAGCTCCAGGGGGTTTGACACCTTCCCCTGTCCTCCACCAGCACCCACATACACATGCACATTCAAACACACATCTGCACATACATAAATATTTATATTGCAAGACCTAAGTAAGCACATCTAGGGAGAACATGCGTGTGGACAAGGTTTGCTGAAAAGAAAGTGCGTGTGATTTATGGACTCTATTGATTAAACACTACAAGCTTAAACTGAAGGAAAAAATAGGGTAGAAAGAAAGTTGTCAGCCTTTTGGCTGTCTATAAGATGGTGTAATGAGCTTCAGGACTGTAAGTACATGTTACCCATCAAGAAGAAGACACCAATGGCAGGGCTGTCCCTGTCACCATGTATGTGTGTGTGTGCATGTGTGTGTTTGTGTGTGTCTCCTCTCTCTCTCTCTCTCTCTCTCTCTCTCTCTGTGTGTGTGTGTGTGTAAGATAGTGTTTAGGTTGGCTTTTTCATTCCACTATGTAGGTCTTGAGACTCAAATTCAGGATATGTATTGTGTGAAATATAAAAAGGCATCATCTCATGCTATCTCCAGCTACTCTCTGGCCCTAGCGATCTTGCAGCTTCCATGGCTAGTCCCATGTAGCGACCGCCCATCTTGAGGTTTTTTTGTTGTTGTTGTTGTTGTTGTTGTTGTGGATTTTGGTCATATTTCTAGCCATCTGCTCCTGTGGTTAGTGGTCATAAAGTTATTAGAGATCGATAGAGGGTTGGTGATGGTGTCTGTGGGGGTGGGGAAATCCCCCAAGCTCTCTGGAACTCACCATAGATGTACAGAGTGAACTCTTTCATTGTGGTAAGTGCAACATTCTTTTGGTTTATCTGAGCCTGGTAGGATCCTGAATCATTCTTGGTTAGGTTGCTCATGTACAAGGAGTAGCCATCTCCACTGACGTTGAGTCGGCCATTATATTCTTTGTCCAGAATCATTAAATCTTTTTTGTAGAATGCTAAAGCAAGAGCCTTTGGGGGACAATTCCAGGTGACATGCTCAATCTCTGCATCCCTTGGGATGTTTAGGTGGAAAGTCACAGAACCCCCTAGGGTCCCTGACACCACTGTTGGGGGTGTTTCCTTTCCAGAGGATCCTAGCCCTGTGGAAACAGAAGAGGGACTTGGAGGAACAGCTGAACTCTTCAAACCACCTTTCATTCACTCACTCCATAAACATGGACTTATCACAAATTTCGTATGCTAAGAAATGAATGAGACTAGACATTCTCCTTCTAAGCCCACTGGCTAGCAAAGTCATTCATTCATTCACTTATGTATTCACCCACTCATTCACCAAACTCCCTTCCATAAAAGCAGCTATAGTAATCCATAAAATGTTTCTTCTAAATTTCTTTTCTAATTGGGAAATTACTCAGGCTATGACTGGGTGAATTTCTGAAGTTTTTTGAGAGTCAGCATATTGATCTATAAGACCAATAGACTAATCATAGCTATGTCTTGTACAAGGGATATTCTGATAAAACTTCAATGAAAGCAGGTTGTTGCAAATTGTAAAGAGCTAGAAAAGCAAATTACATTGTCTCTTTAAAAATAAGATGAATAGAAAGATGCCTAGAGCAGCGGAGAGATGACTAGGTGAGTGATAGAATAAATATAGTCACTCCCTGGTAGAACCTAGATGCTCAGCATGGGGGGAAAGCTGTCACTAAGAGTCTAGAGAAATAACAATTCTTTCCAAGGAACTGTTCCATGCCACTGTGCTAAGCACGACTTTCTCACTGTTTTCAAGCTTGAAAATGTCTTTATCAGCCTACTTTCCATCTCATCATCTAGGGGATCCCAGACTGTCTTTGGCTTAGTCATGTCAAGCTTGGGGTTGGGCAGAGATGGTATCATTGGCCCACTCCTTTGTTTTGTTTTGTTTTGTTTTGTTTTTAAGTACAGTCCATATAAATAAATATTTATATAAATATTGTTATCTGATAAATATTGTTATCAAAGCTCTAAAGAGCTCAGGTGTTTGGTCAACACAACTCATTTTCCTATGAAGATTCTGTAGTATCTGATGGATGACCCCAGCCTAGATCCCCAAATTTCAGGGCTGCCAAGGCTTTGTAGAGTACCCTGGGAATTTAGATCAAATCAGACAAGATCTGAAGCCAGGCTACTCCAAGAATTCTGGGTGAAAAAAATTATAAGATAAAAAGAAGACATAGAAGTGTAGCTGTAGGGCTGTAGAGCTGGCTTGGCAGTTAAGAGCACTGCTCTTCCAGAGGTTTTGAGTTCAATTCCCAGCAACCACATGGAGACTCACAACCATCTGTGGGTTCTGGTGCCTTCTTCTTGTGTGTTTGAAGAGAACAATGGTGGTGTACTCATATGCATAAAATAAATCTTTTAAAAAAAAGTATAGCTGTAGCCTAAAGGGAAAGGAAGAAGATGAGAAGGAGGAGGAGGTGGAGGAGGAGGAGGAGGAAGGGGAGTCACATTGTCTAGTGTCACATGGGCATATGAAGCGTCTACGGTCCAGGGGATATAAGAATTAAGACAGGAAGTAGAAAGAAAATCTAACAGTGTTTGTGCCCCCAGGAGGCTGCAAGATGGCTTGTCATCAGAAGGGTTTGCTCTGATCACTCTGTGAATTTATATCCGTTACACAGGAAACAAGCTGGAGACAGTGAGTGTGAAGGAAACAATGTTTGAGACTGGGGCTAGAATATTACCTCCTCATGGTGATTCAATGTGCATGTTCTCTCTCTCTCTCTCTCTCTCTCTCTCTCTCTCTCTCTCTCTCTCACACACACACACACACACACACACACACACACACACACACTGCATACATACTCACACATGTACAGTTCTCAAAATAAAGTAGAGTTGCAGAGTACTTACCATAAGGAAGTACTGATTTTACCACAAGAATCTATCTTCCGGGCAGAAGCCCAACCTCAGAGACCGCGTGTAGCAAGTAGAACTTACCCATGAGTAGGAAGAGGAGAGGGATCCAAAGAATGGGAGAAAATATCTGCTGCTGACTCTCGTTTGGGTTTTCAGAGAATGGACCTAGAGCCCAGTCACACCAATATCTCTTTAGATCCGCCATGATGGTGTACTTCAAGATCTCAAATTAAAGGAGATGCACTTACCACAACTTCCTGAAGTATGTGAGTGCACGCGCATGCGTGGTTTGTGGTGCACGGTTTGTGGTGTGTGTGTGTGTGTGTGTGTGCGTGCGCGCGCGCGCGTGTGCATGTGTGTCCCAGGAAGAGCTGTTTATATTGAGCACTACAGACTTCTGCATCTGCTCAGACTGAGGCAGAGGTCCCAAGCACATCCAGATCCTGCAAGGAAATTGTAAACCAGTGCTGGGCTTCACTTGTTTCAGTATCAAAGATGAGCTCTAAACATGGATTCTAAAGACGTCTTCGAAGTATCCTCACCTCTGGACATTACTCTCCTCTTCTTGGATTCAGGCTGGGATTAGCGGCTTCTTCTAGTGAATAGATGTGACAGAGCTAGCGATCCGTCACTTCTGAATACAGGACAAGACAAAGGCTTCCGTCTCTTTCTTTCCCGTTTCCAATTCGTTCCCTTTCTTCTCTCCTTCCTATAATTCATGTCCTATATGTATATATAAATCCAGTAGGTTCTACATAGGAAAGAAATTATGAATATCTTTCTGAACCTGGATTATTTTCCTCAATATAATGATCTCTAGTTCTGTTGATTTTCTTGAATGTCTCATTTCCTTTATAATTGAAGAAAATGCTTTTTTTTTTCGTATACTTCATTTTTCTTCTATTGATGGACATCTAGGCTGAGTCCCTAAGTTGGTTATTGTTAATAATGCCTCAAGAAATGTGGCTGAACATCTCTGCCCTATGCACAGGGATTTTGATTTATGCTGCAGAAAAGAATTTCAGTCAGTCAGAAGCAAAGCTAGTTTAAATGAGAAAAGAATGTGCATTCTAAGAGAGATGGAATCCAGGGTGGTCACTCACAGTGATGTGCACCGCAGTGCCTTGGCAGTAACTATACATATCTGATTTTGTGGCTTTTGAAGTTACATTGTTTGAACCGTACAGGGATTAAAGAGTAAGTAAAAAATATTCTGGTATGCATATTTTATCTAAACCATTTTTCTTTTGTAGATGAGATTATGAGGTGGTGTGTAAGGTTCATTGTGTCTGTTTCCAGATAAGAAAGGGATATTGACAAGATAAGAACCTAGACCACAAGAGTCAAGGGAATTCCCTCTGTGTGGGGGTGGCACAGAGGTCAAGGTTGTATTTTGACTGTAAGCATGATTCATTAATTGTCTTAAGAATCTTGGTTGTGGTATTTTCTCAGAAAGGGGAACATAAATCCTTTGCAGGTCATCTTATGAATGGTTTCATTAGCTGTGTTGAGATTTTTGGCTCTTAGCCTGTGTGAGATGGGCAAGATGACTTAGGCCAAGTGAAATCACCTTTTCTTCAGTTTCCTATGTCTTTCCATCATGCCTCAGGATTTTGGATCCAATCAAACAACAGAGATTTCATAAATCCTTGGATCAATGTCCAATGGAGAAATCAGCTTGCTGAGTAGTACATCTGGCTTGATCCAGCTTTAACTTCCCCCCACCATTATTCCTCACCAGCAGTGCCTATTGCTATAGATGTTCCTTGAATCCGTAAAAGGCTCCAGGAAGCCGGGCATGATGGTGCACGTCTTTAATTCCAGCATTTGGGAGGCAGAGGCAGGCGGATTTCTGAGTTCAAGGTGTCCATAGGTGTATGGGCTTATTTCTGGGTATTAAATTATTTTCCACCAATCAAACTGTTTGTTTTTGTGCCAGGACCATGCTATATTTATTACCATAGCTCTGTAGTACAGTTTAAGGTCAGGGATGGTGATACCTCCAACAGTTTTACCCTAAGATTATTTGTGAGAGACTTGGGCTGGAAATTTGAATTTCTAAACTCTTTCCTTTCTTTCGACACATTGTATTGTGATATTAGGAGATATTAGGATATTAGGTACCAGATGCATAACCATTTATCCTTTGGTTTCATATAATATTGATTAGAGGTGGCCATCGCAGAAATCTTTGCATATCTCTTTAAATAATTTGCGTGCACATATGAGAAAGAGGTTATAGGAATGAGCTTATGCAATTATATAATTATTCATACAATTATAGTGTTGATTGATCCCAATGATCTGAAAGCTAAAGAGTCAGGAAACTGGTTGTGCTAGTCAGTTTTTTGTCAAATTGACATGGACTAGGGTCATCTTAGAGAAAGGAACCTCAATAAGAAAAAATGTTTCCGTTAGATTGACCCGTAGGCAAGTCTGTGAGTGAGTTTTCTTGATTAATGATGATGTGGAAGGTCCAGCATAATGTAGAACCCATGACACTCCTATGAGATGTTCTGAGAGGTATGAGAGAGGTAGCTCCATGTGAGCCTGGAGACTGAGCCAGTAGACAGCCATCCTCCATCATTTCTGATGCAGCTCCTGCTTCCTGGTCCTCACCTTGCTTGAGCTCCTGCCCTGGCTTCCCTTCACAATGAACCATAAAGTAACAGAAACCATTTCTTCTTCATGTTGTGCTTGGTCATGGAGTTTGTTATAGCATAAGAAGCAAACTAAGACACCAGTAGAATAGCTTAGTTAGTCTAAGGGCCTGATAAGCATAGAAGTTAATAGTATTGATCCTAGTCCAAATCTAAAGGCCTGTGAATTAGGAGGTGTGGTGGTGATGGAGTTGAAGTGTCCTGCTTCATAGCTAAAGGCCTCCAAACCAGCAGTACCCAAGTCCGAAGACTAGAAGATGGATGCCTTAGCACCAGTCTAGCATAAGGTGTCTGGGAAAGACTAGAAGATGGATGCCGTAGCACCAGTCTAGCATAAGGTGTCTGGGAAACTTTTCCCAGGTTTCCAAGATGGTGCTGCTTTGACATAGGCGATGGGAGGATATTAGGAAAAGACTGACATCAGGGATGGGGTAACCCAGTAGGCAAAACTATACTAATTAGTAGAACTGCACTTGAAAGAGTGAGAAATTATAAGATGACTGCTTTTGAGGGGTTTTTTTATTTTTTATTTTTTATTTTTTTGAGACATCCTTCATCAATGCAATTAATCTGAATCTTTTTATCTCAGCCTCAGGCAGACTCCTCAGACAAGGGCAAAAAAAAACAACTGCATTCTTCACCAAAATATCACAAGAAAGGTCTCCAGGCAGAATACTAAAATTCTTATCCGTTGAAGTCTCTTTAAAATGGCCTAAGCAGCAGGGTGCTAATCTTGCTCCCAGGAATCCTGGCTGGTTGGGCCTTTGAAGAGCTGTTTTGGGCCAACAGCTGAGCTCACCCTTATGTGACTCACCATCTAGCTGGGTGGTACTGAGCAAACTATCTACAGTCTCCTCCTCCTTCTCTTCTTCCTTCTCCTCCTTCTTTTTAATTAGATATTTTCTTTATTTACATTTAAAATGTAATCCCCTTTCCTGGGTTGCCCCCAGGAAACCCCCTATCCTGTCCCCCTTCTCCCTGCTTCTATGAGGGTGTTTCCCCCACCTACCCACCCACTCCCGCTTCCCCAGCCTGGCATTCCCCTACACTGGGGCATCGAGCCTTCAAAGGACCAAGGTCTTTCCTCTCATTGATGTCCGACAAGGTCATCCTCTGCTACTTATGCCACTAGAGCTGTGGGTCCCTACTCTTTGGTTGGTGGTTTAGTCCCTGGGAGCTCTGGGGGTCTGGTTGGTTGATATTGTTGTTCCTCCTATGGGGCTGCAAACCCCTTCAGCTCCTTCAGACCTTTCTCTAACTCCTCCACTGGGGACTCCATGCTTAGCCCAATGGTTGGCTGGGAGCATCCACCTCTGTATTTGTCAGGTACTGGCAGAGCCTCTTAGGGGACAGCTATATCCGGCTCCTGTCAGCAAGCACTTCTTGGCATCCACAATAGTGTCTGGGTTTGGTGACTATAGATGGGATGGATCCCCAGATGGGGGCAGTCTCTGGATGGCCTTTTCTTCAGTCTCTGCTCCACACTTTGTTGCCATATCTCCTCCCATGGGTATTTTATTCCCCCTTCTAAAAAGCAGTGAAGCACCCACACTTTGGTCTTCTTTCTTCTTGAGCTTCATGTGGTCTGTTAATTGTATCTTATATATTCCGAACTTTTGGGCTAATATCCACTTATCAGTGAATGTATGCCATAACTACTTAAATTCTTTTTATCTCTATTTTCTTCACCTCATAAAAACTAATAATTTCCTGGTTTGCTCTCAGATATGCCGAGAACTTCTGCTTACTCAGGACGCCCTGAAACTTATGGACCAAGGCTTCCAGAGAGGACCCAGATCCCTGGTGGTAACTGGGGTCCTAAGGACTCTCCCCCTGCAGCTGCTGTCTGGACAGTACCTCCTGGACACCCTCTTCAGAACCAAGGACATTTGCCTCTATCTCCATGGTAGAAACTGGAGAGCTAGACACTTTTTACCGGGCAAAACCTCCATACTGAGATTTAGTAAGTGCTGTGAGTCCTGACTTTTCTCTGCAGGTTAGCAACCCAAGCCTAGAGGACGCAGGGACTTTGGGGACCACATTAACCTGAGGGACTCTCCTATCACCCACACCTGGGAAGTACCACCCAGTGGTACTGGTGAGTGTCTTGGAAGGCAGGTGGGGGATTGTCAGACCATGGTTCTTGCCACAGTGTTTAGTCACATTTACAGTGTTCTTTCTAATCACAAGATTAACATATGCTTACTGTAAAAGATTTATAAAGAAGAATGGCTAAAAGACATGAAGGGCTGGAATTGGTTTTGAACCAACTTAAGCAGAACTCCTGTGTAGGCTGCAGACACCAGATGATTTCAGGACCTGAGAACTGGCTTTTGCCACAATCTATTCCTGAGGTTCTGTGCTTCCTCACTGCTAAAACAGAAGCAATATCTTTCTCTGAAAATAGATGGGCTAAGCAGATGGAGGGAGCCTCTTAATTTCCTCAAAGAAAAATTAAAAATCTTTAGCAGGGGAATTACCAAGGAAACTGTAGGTGTGGTTTAAAGTACACACTACCTTGGAAAGTCCAGAACTGGACTCACCTGGCCAGTAAGGAGGCCATGAACCACTTTTGGGATCAATTAGTTTATCACTTACATAGAACAGAAGGGGGGCAAAGGTCCAGGGCCACAAGGGCAAAGATGGTACTGAAATAAATGGGCCCAGGCAATGGACCTGAAAACAGAGGAACATGCACCTGTGAGGATTCTAGTCTAGGCTGCAACTGGGGGGGTGGTGGTAGGCGATTAGGATGGGACTGATGGGGAGTCAGGGATGGGTTATGCGCTGCATCTATGCTCTCTGGGGTTCAGGAGCCTCAAACCAGGAGGAACTGTCTGGGAAAGCATCCAAGGGAGGGAGAGGCAAGGAAGATGGCCTCGAGGCAGTATCTCATTGGCCTCCCTGCCTGCCCTCTCTTGTTCTGGAATTTAGCCATGGTCGTGACTCAGATTGTCTGTGGCTCCAGCTTTTCCTGAGGGTGGTGGGCAAGGGTGGCCCAAGGGGCCACGGCAGAGGTCTTCTGGAGTAGGTTGGATATAGATGAGGGAAAACTAATATTGAGAGGGAAAACAGCCAGCCTTCTTATTTTCTCTGGGTTATATGACAGGAAATGCTCCCTAGATGGAGGCAGGTACGGGTGACGGTGGAAAGCATTTTGGTTGGGAAATTGGCCTAGGCTGTTAATGGTCAAATCCCTGAAGCTCTGGGCTTGAGGCTGCAGGAACCTGGATAGGTTTGTCTATCTAGGGTAAGGTCGCAGCTGAAGCGGAGGCCTCTTGCAGTGCTGATGGGTGACCCAACAGGATGAGCTCAAGTATAACATTAGTAGCATGAGATAAGCTTGCTGCCCAGTCAGGGTCTGACTTCCTCAAAGGCCGCACTGCACTCTGGGATACTCTGCATCTTCCTCAAAGCCCCGTACTGCACTCTGGGATACCTTGCTTTTCTGGGTTGCTGACCCGCCACCTGCACCAGTGAAGACACCGAGAAGGGAGACTGTAGAAGGAGAAAGAGAGGGTTTTCTCCAGAACTCATCTTACAGAAGATTTCCCCCTAGGAAGAGCAGTGGAGAGTCTCCTAGCAGTAGAAGTTCAGCCAGAGGATACTTTCCAGTCCAGCAGAGCAGCCTTCCGTAGGCGTTGGCTTTGTCCAGCCTAGTTCGTTCATTTTTGTAGCTGCTCTTGCTGCCTCTCAAAACAGTCCTGGTTCTAATAAATAATGAGAAAATGGAAACTGGAAGAAGAGGATGGGGTTCCTGGGGAAGAAGAGAGGGCAGGTAGGTCAAAGGGAGGAAAAGGGTGGGGGAAAACCTAAACTGCACAGCCAAGTTCTCTGGAAACCTCTGTCACTATACTGAAGCCCAGGGTATGCCGCAGAGCCCCCTGCTGGGAGAAAGGCATAATTACAATACAGTTCCATGCTTTCATTAAATATTCTGGGTAGGGATTAAGAACCCGGGAATATCTGGGTTGTTTCCAGGTTCTGGCTATTATAAATAAGCCTGCTATAAACATAGTGGAGCATGTGTCCTTGTTATATGTTGGAGCATTTGTGTGTGTGGGAGGGGGTATATGCCTATTAGTGGTATAGCTGGGTCTTTGGGTAGAACTATTTCCTGTTTTCTGAGGAACCACCAGACTGATTTCCAGAGTGGCTGTACCTGCTTGCAATCCCACCAGCAATGGAGGAGTGTTCCTCTTTCTCCACATCCTCACCAGCATCTGCTGTCACCTGCGTTTTTGATCTTAGCTATTCTGATTGGTGTGATGTGGAATCTCAGGGCAGTTTTGATTCGCATTTCCCTGATGACTAAGTATGTTGAACATTTCTTTAAGTGCTTCTCAACCATTTGGGATTCCTCAGTTGAGAATTCATTGTTTAGCCCTGTACCCTATTTTAAAAATAGAGTTATTTGGTTCTCTGGAGTCTAACTTCTTGAGTTCTTTGTATATTTTGGATATTAACCCTCTAGCGGATGTAGGGTTAGTAAAGATCTTTTCCCAAACTGTGGGCTGTTGTTTTGTCCTATTGATGTTATCCTTTGCCTTACAGAAGCTTTGCAATTTTATAAGGCCCCATTTGTCGATTGTTGATCTTAGAGCATGAGCCATTGGTGTTCTGTTCAGGAATTTTCCCCCTGTGCCAATGTGTTCTAGGATCGTCCCCAGTGTCTCTTCTATTAGATACAGCATATCTGGTTTTATGTGGAGGTCCTTGATCTACTTGGACTTGAGCTTTGTACAAGGATATAAGAACAGACTGAATTCTTCTACATGCTGACCTCCAGTTGAACCAGCACCATTTGTTGAAGATGCTTTCCTTTTTTTCCCCACTGGATGGTTTTGTCTTCTTTGTCAAAGATCAAGTGACCATACTGTGTGGGTTCATTTCTGGGTCTTCAATTCTATCCCATTGATCTACCTGCCTGTCTTTTTACCAATACCATACAGTTTTTATCACTAGTGCTCTGTAGTATAGCTTGAGGTCAGGGATGGTGATTCCCTTAGAAGTTCTTTTATTGTTGAGAATAGTTTTCACTATCCTGGGTTTTTTGTTATTCCAGATGAATTTGAGAATTACTCTTTCCATCTCTGTGAAGAATTGAGTTGGAATTTTGATGGGGATTGCATTGAATCTATAGCTTGCTAGATGTCCCTCAATAGAAGAATGGATAGAGAAAATGTGGTACATTTACACAATGGAGTGCTACTCAGCTATTAAAAACAATGGCTTCATGAAATTCACAGGCAAATGGATGGATCTGGAAAATATCATCTTGAGTGAGGTAACCCAGACACAAAAGAGCAGACATGGTATGTACTCACTGATAAGTGGATATTAGCCCAAAGCTCAGAATACCCAAGATACAACCCACAAACCATGTAGAGCTTGAAAAGAAAGATAATGAAAGTGTTTATGCTTCAATCCTACTTAGAAGGGGGAACAAAATAATCACAGGAGATAGAGGGAGGGAGGGAGGAAGGGAGCTGGGAAAGAGAGAGGAGGGGGAGGGTAAAAAAAAAGGGGGAGTCCAGGATCAGGTATTGGAAGGGACAGGAGAGAAGTACAGAGGGCCAAGAAATGGAATAGAAATATGTAGCAGTAGGTGATGAGGAACTGGGGATAGCTACTAGAAAGTCTGACATGCAAGGGAAGCAAGAGGCTTCCAGGACCCAACAGGGATGACATTAGCCAAAATATCCAACAAAGGGGAGAGAGAACCTGTGAAGACCACTTCCAGTAGATAGACACAGCCCTCAGTTGAGCAATGGGCCACCCACTCATCTCAATTTTTTTAATCCAGAAATGTTACTGCCCAAAGGAAAAACAGGGACAAAAGAATGAGACAGAGACTGAAGGAAGAGCCATCGTAGGGATCCATCCCATCTGCAGACACCAGACCCAGACACTTGCTGATGCCAGGAAGCACTTGCTGACAGGAGCCTGGTATGGCTGTTCCCTGAGAGGGTCTATCAGCACCTGAAAAATACAGATGCAGACACTCACTCCCAACCATCGGATTGAACCCAGAGACCCCAGTGGAAGAGTTATGGGAAGGACTGAAGGAGCTGAAGAGGATTGCAACCCCATAGGAAGAACAACAATGTCAACTAACTGGACCACACAGAGCTCCAAAGGGCTCCATGGTTCCAGATACATATATAGCAGAGGATGGCCTTATGTAACATCAACGGGAGGAGAGGCCCTTGGTCCTGTGGTGGCTTGATACCCCAGCATAGAGGGATGCTAGAGCAGTAAGGCAGGCATGGGAGAGTGGGTGGAGGAGAACCCTCATAGAAGCAAAGGGGAGGGGGGAAAGGATGGAGATGGGAGGGTTGTGGAGGGATAACCAAGAAGGGGGACATCATTTGAAATGTAAATGAATAAAATGATTAATTAAAACAATAAAAATAAAACAAGAGACTCCACAGAACAGAACAGAACAGAACAGAACAGAACAGAACAGAACCAACCAAAAAAACAAACAGAACCTGGGAATAGGAACAGATCCATGACTTTTAGGTCTGGCATTCACCATTAAGAGAGATGAGACCTTGGGCAAGTTACTGGAGCCGTCTGAACCTGGGAAACAGAAATGCCCTGCTTATGAGCCATGGAATGCAAATGAGATACTAAGTGGTATAGTCTTGTAAAAGATCAAGTGGTCCAAGGTCTAGAAAAGACGTGGGCAGATCGTCCCCTTGTCCCTTGTGTGTGTGCAGGGTGATGCAGGTTTGGGTGACACTTCCTTGCACCATCTTCCCTGTATGTGGAGGCCCAGAAAACTTTTCCCAGTCCCCGCCTTGTTCCCCTTTGCACACAGAGAGAAGTTGGCCCAGCCTCATGATGTGACCCTGAGATCCAGCACCCGTGACAAGGGACATTGCATTGTCATCCTGACGTGTGGCAGAAAGCAGAGGAGGCAGCTGGACACTGCTGAGTGCCAGGACTGTGTTGTCCCATGGAGGGTCTGTTCTCAGTGTCCCCGTGAGTCCTGAGGACAGTGCTGGAGCTTTGCCTGTCCTGTCAAGAATCTAGTCGGTAACAGCACCTCCAACCCTGTCACTGTGCCAAACCCCTGCATGGGTGCCTGGCTGCACAGAAATCTGAGCATGCCCCTTTCACAGCAGCTTTGGTGTGGACAGAGAGAGATGTTGAAGAAGGAATCCTTCTCCCCCCACCCCCAAGGAAGCCTGAGAAAGAGGTTTAACACCTTTGCAAGAGCAAGGTGCTGTCAGAACAGATAGGCCTGGGCCTGTGTGATCATAGGTAGGCAGGAGTAGCAGGGTCTGAGGCTGCCCCACGTGTGTGTAGAAGAAATGGACACAAAAGCTCTGCTTTCCTTCCTCAGGCTTCAGGGTCAAGAACTCTTCTGCAAGCCACAGAAGGCAAGACAGTGATTGACATCCTGGGGGAGTTGGCCTGTCTACTCCTGGAGCTCCAGGCAGTGTTGGAGGTGGGAAGTGTTACTTGGAGCTCCTAAGGGCTGGTTGTTGTTCTGCAGCTAAGACTGGGATATTCCCAAGCACTACAGGGGCTCATTAAACCATGGCTATTCTCTTCAGATCAACCCCAACCCCTTAGGGCTGCAGGATGCTAGGCCCTACAGAGCCTGGGAAACCTGATGAACATCAGTGAGTCTATGGTGAGGAGAGTGGAGAGACCCACATTTGGTCCTTTGCTTTACCTCTGCTCTGTTAGGCCAATCCCACACTTTCTTACAACTTGAAACTTCTTGATTCAGAGATGCTGAAGAAGAGCCCAGTATCACTGCCAACTTCGAGATTATGAGGGATGGGGCCTTCACGCTTGCCCCAGTCTGCTCTCTGGAGCAGGCTGTAGAGGATGTTCAGTACCACTAGGACCACCATGGCCAGGGGACAGTTGTCTCCTGTGGGGGGACTACTCTCAACGTTTCATGGACATGTGGTGACAGTAACCACTGCACTGCTAAGAATCTTGTCAGCCAGAGCTTAAGGTCTGGTCTCACCAGCCTCTCCTGCTCAGGTAATGTCTTCTTCCTGTGTTTTTGTTATTTCTGGGCATCCTTGGTCCATCTATCCCTGGCCTGCCTTCCTCTTGGATCCAAAAGCAGCTGAAGAAAAGTGGGGACATTGGTTTGTAGCAAGGAGTATTTTTAAGGTAGCAAGAGATGCAGTCTCTGGAGCTACCATCCCTGGGCCCGGCCCTACCAATCCTTCTGTTAGCCTCAGATCTGCCAAGCCTCCCCTTGCCCAGACTCAGCAAGGCTCCTGCTGGTTCCTGGGACTCTGTGAGAGAAGACCCTTTCCCATCCTCACTCCATCTTGCAGAATTCTCCTGCCCTGCTTCTGACAGGGACTTGAAGTGGAAGTTTCTGGTAGTGGCACGTGATGCAGACTCACATGGTGTTTTGCTGAGGCAAGAGCCGTGGGAGGACACGTGGTATTTGGGGAGAGTATAAATAGGACTCAATGGACAGTGATGGCGGGCTTGCATAGCTAGCCTTGCAACACTTTGGTTGGTTTCGTTTCTGCACTGCCAAGGGCGGACTCCAACTTCTCCTTTCAATTTGGCATGGTTGGAAATATGAGGAAACCAGTACAGTCCCCACCACCACCTATTCCTGCTTATATTCTCTTTATTGCTGTTTCAAGACACCATTATGGCCTCTCAACCACGGTCACTTGTCTCTATTCAGCTTGAATTGTCAGAGGTGTACTTTTAAATGAAGATATGCATGCACTAATTTCATGCTCAATACCCCCTGGTGCTGCAGGGAAAGGGGAGATGCAGATCTAATGCTGTAAAACTTCAGATAGAAGAGGGTATGGGTTTGGGGATCAATTAGACAGCAGTGTGACTATAGCCAATAGCAGTGTGGTATAGGGTCATGGCTTGGTTGGCTTGCATGTGTGAGACCACATAGTAAATATGTTTCAAAACAACTAACAATAATCCACAGATGTCTCTCTATGAAAATTATAGTATGCATGGTAAGGGATATATTAATTTGAATTAATCGTGTACCACTGATTGCACATGCATACCGAAACATTACATCTTAGCCCTTAAATGGATACGGTTATGTGTCAATCAAAGTGAGGCTAAAAATAAAAGGAAGCAGAAAATAATAGAAACCAAAACCACATTACCAAGGCTGGGATGCAGCCCAGTGACAGACTGCCAGGTTTGGCATGGTGTTGAGTTTCTTCACTGGAAATAAAATTTAAAAGCTAGAAACCCCTTGTGGTATCTGCCTCACTATCTGAGGTGTAACTACTTTAGCATCTTTTATCCATTTTAGCAAACATGTGCACTAAGTGTATCTTAACATTCTGTAAGTTTTAGTGCAGACACTGTGCAGAAGAGGTGTGGATGAGATCCCATGCCGCCTCGGAACTCAGTTACAGTCATTACAACCCGCTCCTACATGAGCGTATTGGTCACTTCATCTTTCAGTTTGAGCCAGTGAAGGGCCTTAGCAGGGTGCTGTGCTGTCCACATACGGCAGTGACTGTGCTGCATTGCGGGCTCAAGTGTTGGGCTTTCTTGTGAGCAAAGCCTGTCTCCCTTTCTCTGCAGCTTCAATACATAACACATAATACCTAAGCTAACAAAGGTTAGCCCGACAAGGGAGTGTTGATGGAGCGCCTGTGCTGGGTATTATGGGATGTGAGGAGACATGGTAACTGACTCCAGGCATTCACATTCTCTTTTCCTCTCTGTGGAGCCTGCATATTCCAGTTCCTAGGCATCTGCAGTTCCCAGACATCTCTTTCTAAGGGGACATGCCACTTGCTCATACCTCTGGCTTTTCTGTCTTCAATATCTTTCCCTCTTTCTCCATCTTCTCATCCCCCCCCCCCCATTTCCTTCTTACCCAATTCCTAATCCCTGTCACTGTTCATCCAGCCTCCTTCCTGCTCTGCGTCCTGGTGGGGCGGGGCTTCTTGTCCTTTTCATCCAGGGAGTTCTGGAGCTTGAATTGATCTGAGCGGTGACTTTAGAGAAGATCAGAAGAATGCAAGCTGGCACCCTGGGAACTCAGAAGTGAAGAACTCTGTAAGAGGAGTCCTGTGGCTGTGGCTGCCACCCTCTCCTGGTGTGAGTGACAGAGGGACATTGACTTTGATTGGGGCATAAAAGCCATTTCATTTGCAAACTGAGCTCAAAATGCCCAAGAAATGAATACAGAGCTTACCTCTAAAAATAATCTGCTTATTTTAAAAGTGCTCAAAAAAGGAATCGTATTCGTTTAAGAAAAATGAAATAGTTTGAAACATAAAATTGATAACTCATTGAGTATAATACACCTACATCATTAATTTGTGTTACTGTGTAAATGATTTACTTCCAATGGCCCAGATCACTTTACATGCCATTGTGGTGGGGGCAGTTTTAATTATCACATTTAAATAGACCTGTGCTCTTATTTATAATAATTGTACCGTTTTAAAAAATAAGTTAGGAGAGCATTTAGGCTGAAATGGCTAAATGGGTTTTACCTAAGCAAACAGAATCTAACTCAGAAGATTTTAACTAATGAAAAAAAGTCACAGAATAAGGTCTACCTAGGAACACTCCACTTTGAACAATCAGCTGTTTTCTCTTGCTTCTATCTTCCATATAAATATTTTTTCCCTTTATCTTCTGGGATGTCTGGGATCACTGAGGACTGGTATTGCCCAACTCATAAATCACTGTTGACTCAAATACATGCTTTAAAACATCAACTTGTTAAGGTTTATCTTTTCACAGTTGCCAGCTTATGTCTTTTAAAGCCCCAATTCACAAGTGGACTAGACCCTGGTTGTCACGACTACTGTCTGTCTCCTTTATTAGCTCCAAAAAAATAAGAACTGCTAGTTTGTTACTTTTTGTTTGTTTTATACAAATGTCAAACCCTGGGGGATGTCAAATGTTAATATTGCAAGAATGAATGACTGGTTGAGCAGCAGGTGAGATTTATCTTTCCTAAGGTTTGAAGACTATCTGGAGTTTTATGAAGATCTAAGACCTAATTATTGTATATTTTCTCTGTCTGCTTTTGATAGGAAAGAATAGAATGGAAACTTTTCCTAAAAGTTTCCTTGAATATTTGAGTAACTGGTTACAATAAGAAGAGACCTTGAGGAAGGGTTACAATAAGAAGGTAGTCATCTGTACTTTGAACTGACAGTCTATTGCTCAGATCAAGGCACTTCTAGAACTGGAGCCCTACAGGAACAACTGAACCCAAAGCAAATTCAACCAGGGAGAAACCTCTCTCTCTCTCTCTCTCTCTCTCTCTCTCTCTCTCTCTCTCTCTCTCTCTCTCTCCTCTCCCTCCCTCTCCCTCTCTCTTCATCTTGTTTCTTTCCTACTTTTCTTGCAATAAAGATTGACATAATCTACCACTACACAGGAAACTTCCAATCAGCACTTAGTGGTTATTCTGAGATGTAAAAGGACAGACAGGTATTTGTAAAAGGACAGGAGGTATTTGAGGACAGGGTCTAATGTGAAAGAGAATCCCCAAACCAACCGAATCATGACAGTAAGAAGATCTAGGAAACATAGAGAGGGCCGTATGATTTCAATATGAAATGCTCTCCCATGACCATGGGCTCATGTTTTGAACACCACTTTCTTAGCTCAGAGGCCATAGAACCTTTATGTGGTGGAGTACAGCTGGTGAAAGCTGCACTCAATGGGCTGGCCTTTGGAGTTTATAGCTTGGCTCCTGGTTCTAACTCCATTCTCTCTGCTTCTGGTCAGCCATGCTATGAATAGCTCTCCTCCATCACATGATGTTATCACCAGAGACCTTGTAGTGGACCAACGTTTCTGAAACCATGGGACCAGTAGACCTTTCTCCTTTAAGTTGTCTCTGTCAGTCATTCTGGTCTCAGTGTAGCATTTCTGTTTAGGTTTCTCTGATGTGCTTGTCAGATGACAGGCATCTCCCTCCTTAGCTTAGAAAAATTTTCTATGATCTTATTGAAAATGTTGGCTTTTTTATTGACAGGAGATGCTTATGAGAGATTGTCTCTACACATGGGATAACTATGGAAGGAGAGTGAAGTTGGATCAAGTTAACTGTAAGGAGATAGTGGCACTGTTACCGATATCCCAGTGTAGAGCTTGACAGGTTGAAAAGCCTACAAGCACTCATGAGACACAAGAGTTTCAAAAGGAACTCATCTCCTGGGTAGACATTCTCGCAACTAGTATATCCCTGCATTAGTCTGGCATATAGATCCACACGCTCATTTAGTAGGATTTTTATTATAAGCATAGAATGAATCCTGACACAAGCTAAGCCTTCCAGCTTTCCAATGGTCCTAGAGAATTCTTGATTTTCAGTGGGAATTCAGAAAACTATCTAGAGATAGGGAAACTATTTAGCATTACATAGGAAGGAGCCAAAGCAGCTCAGAGCTGGTCTGCAGAATGTTTGCTAAGGACAATAGCTTTGATCTGCAGAATGTTTGCTAAGGGCAATAGCTTTAGGGAATAGATGGACTTCCCACTGAGAAAGGAATCTTCATTACAACCAGGTATAGCAAACTAAATTGTAGATTAGAAGCAAGTTGGTAAATTCTTCTTCTTTAGAATCTACCTGGGCCTAAGAAACAGGAGGCTTGTGGTAATACATTAACCTCCTGGCGCCAGCTCCCACAAGGAGTAACACAAATTGTGATGTATTCATTCCTATTGTATTGTATCATTGTAACTTGATGGATGTACCTCGCCTGGTTTTCTTGTTACCCTGCTGTATAAAAGGTTTGATGCTCAATCTCACAATTACACTCAATTCATATTCTCTTGTGTGGGTCTGTTTGTCACTCGCCAAATCCTTGCCCACTTTGCTTCCAGAGAACCTGTGCCACGCAGACAAGGGTCCTAAGAGGGTCTGCGGCATGGTACAAACTGAGATTCTGCATTGAACATTGCAACTCTGAGTTCAAACAAAAGGTCTCTGGTAGTTTGATTTGTTGTGTGGAACATGAGCTAAATGACATTTTCTGAGTTGACAAGCCAGCCCTGTGGTGGCCGATGCCCTCACAGCTTTAGTCATGGATGGGGCAGCACTATGTTCTTGCTGGAAGATACAATTTAGATATGAATGTGCTTTTCCTAGATACAATAATTCTACATAAGCTATCGCCTTTGGACCTAGAGAATGCCTCTTTCACAGTTATGACTGTCCATAGAGTGATACCAGTCAGTTTTACTTGGCTATACAATGGGTCCAAGCCATCTCACTGTCTATGTTCCATGCCATATTGAAGCAGGTAACTTGACTGAACAGTGGGATGGTTTTTGAGGGGCTTGACAATACATAGTCTAGCTCTGCTAGTGTGGTGTTTTAAATATGCTTGGCCCAGGGAGTGACACTATTGGGATGTGGCCTTGTTGGAAGCAGTGTGTCACTGTGGAGGTTGGCTTTGAGGGATGTTCCTAGTGTGTAAGCTCTGTCCAGTGTGGAGAAGGACAGAGAAGCCACTCTCCTCTTGGCTGCTTCAGATCAAACTGTAGAACTCTGGGCTCCTCCAGCACCATGTCTGCCTGCATACTGCCATGCTTTCTTCCATGATGATAATGGACCGAACCTCTGAAACTGTAAGCTAACCCCAATTAAATGATGTCCCTTATAAGTGTTGGCTTGGTCATGGTGTCTCTTCACAGCAATAAACCCAAACTAAGACAGCTAGTATACCAAAAATACTAACTCTTTATAAAAGACGAACACTTTATAATCAGAAAATTATTGCTCATAGCTTGGTAACTGGGACCTCTAAGAAAGATGTTGGAAAGTGTGCTGTCTGATGAGGGATCTCTCTTTCACAGATGGAGCATGGCTGCTGTGTTGTCACATGGTGAAAAGGGACAAACTGGCACCCTCGACCCCTTTGATAAGAGCACAAATTTCACTCATGAGAACACTTAAGACCTACTTACTTCTCAAAGACTTCCCCTGACTTCATCATGTTGCAAGCCAGGATTTCAACATGTGAGTTTTAAGGGACACAGACTGTAGCAAATAACTTTCAAGGCTAAGGCTCTCCAGAAGGTTGTATATGCTCTGAACCTATATCAAATGTAGATTGCTGTTTTTCCATATATATATATATAATTTAAAAACACATCTTGCCATGGAAGCTGTGGTGTGTCATGGTGTGTCACACAGTGTATCCTTTTGCCCCAAACATGTTCATTACAAGTCACTGGTCTGGTTCAAGGACTTTGGTTTCTGCTATGCTATCAATACTGGATCTTTACTGGGACTCTTTGATAACCTGGTTGTTGTCCTGTGTCATAGAGATCCTGTAGCTTTGGATCTGCAGGACTGGCCCCTTCACCTGTTCCAGCGGTTCACAGACCAGGTAGATGTCGTGGGCCAGATCAGTCTGAATCTGAGAATTGGAGATCCTCTGACTATATTCCCTTACCCTAGGAAAGCCCCCTGTCATAGGTGACTACCGCACTGGATGCCTCTCATTCTTAGCAGACATGACTACAGTCATGTTATTTGAATGGTAGTGTCTACCTTGGTCTCTCTCGCTCTATTATAAGCAACTGGAAGGCACAGACTTCTGTTCTGTGCTCTATTTTGAACAGTGCCTGGCATTAGTTGCACTCAGTAGTGCTGTTGGACAGGCAAAAATACGTGTGTGTGAGTGCATGAGCAGGCACCTTTCTGAAATGGTACATAAAACGTTGCTCCCCCTTCTTTCTCTTAGTTAGGTTTCTCCATTTGAGAACTCAGTTCTCACAGTTCGCAAGTCCTCCACCACACAGGTTGGAGGGCTGTATGTGGTGGGCCTGGGAGGTGGTGTGACTTTTCACACTGACAGCTGGTGGTTTCCTTTGCCTACAGGTCGAGCTCAAGAGGAAGGAACCTTCTTTTGCAGCTAATACCATGAAATATGAGTTCATAGATTCCAGGCCACATTTAATTAAAGGGTGGGGTGGTGATTGTGGTGATGGAAATGAGAGGGTAATAATAATCCTAATTATTTACCATGTGAGTTAGTTCTCAGAGAAGAGGAGATGGGGAGTGTTGGAGTCAAAGCTCAGGTTCTCTTTGTCTGCCCATAACCTACCACAGATTCAAGCCACAGGTTCTGACAGAAATTAATCTTTTCCTGTGATCACTGTGGGAGGGTCTTCCTCTATTCTCCCATAGGGGGGCATTTTCCACCTTCTGAAACCACAATTTTAGTAGGTGGGTTTCAGATTTCCCCTTCACCTCCTCTTAGCAGACACCAGCTCCTTTGCTCTCACTCTAAATCTATTTAAAACATCTTCCTTTCTCCTGTACGGTGAGCATTTTCTTAAATTGAGAAGCATTTGGAAAATGAACACACACACGCACACACACCCGTAAGAGACAAACTTGTACTCTCCCCAGCAATCAGTCTTAATAGTTTTGATGTATTTTTTTTTTCATTTGTTTCATACACATAGATTTGTTTTAAATATACTTCATATTAACTGAAGGGCATGAAGGGCAGAGAAGAGAATTGGCTTCTCTCCCTCTTCCTCTCCTCCTTATTTATTTATTTATTTATTTATTTATTTATTTATGAACAGTGTCTCATCTATCTCAAGCCCCCCCCCCCCCCCCCCCCGGAGCTTGTTAACACAGGATTCTGAGTTTCTGACTGTCTTGCCAACACCCATGGTGTGCCGCCATTACCACCACACACCACGACACTCAGTTCACACCATGCTTGGGCTGGAATCCAAGGTTTCATGCAAGGCATGTCTTTCAGTGCAGTGGTACTCATGGAGGGCATTCAGTTTTGCGTGTTTCCTTTTCCACCAGTAACGCCATGATGTTTTCTAGCTTTATAGAAATGTATGACCTGCCCGCCCGCCCTTCCTTCCTTCCTCCCTTCCTTCCTTCCTTTCTTTCTTTCTTTCTTTCTTTCTTTCTTTCTTTCTTTCTTTCTTTCTTTCTTTCTTTCTTTCTTTCTGAGATAAGGTCTCATATAGTCTAGATGGACCTCAAATGGTCCTAGATGGACCTATTTGGTCCTTCTGTTTCAGTCTCCTGGGTGCTAAGATTATAAGCAAGTTCTACCACAAATTAAATATTTTAATTTCCACAAAAAGCACATGCATAATAATAAATAATAATTATTATTATAATAGTAATGGTAATATTGATAGTCTTCCTATACAGCCAATGCTGACCTCAAATTTGTGGCTCGCCTTTCAATGCTGGGATTATAGGCATAGATCCCCTACACCTGACGATAGAACCTGTATTTAAAAAAATTAGCTTAATTACATTATTTTATGTGTATAGACATTTTATTGGTATGTATATGTATGTACCATGTAGATGCCTGGTGCCCATAGAAACCAGAGGAGGGCACCAGATGCTCTGGAACTGGAGTTACAAATGGTTGTGAGCCACCTCGTCAGTGCTGGGGATTAAGCCTGAGTCCTTTGGAAAACCAGTCAGTGCTTTTAACCACTGAGCCACCTCTCTGGCACCCTGCCCTGTGTTCTTAAAGCCTGAGCTCTTAAAATCTGTGCTCATGTAACCCTCATTTTCCACCTCACTTTTAGACAGTTTCCAGAGTGTGTCTACTGCAAATAGCAACACAACACATGTTTTCTGTATGTGAATTCTGCAGTGCCTTTAAAACAATCAATACAGGGGACGTGGGACACGGAGATAAAACTACAGAATTATTACCTGGACAAATGTGAAGCCCTGGCTGCTTCTGGCCACACTGTAAATAGTTCTCTTCAGGTACTGCTCTGTGCCCTACCTCTCGCCTTTGAGAGAATTTCAGTGAACCCTTCCTTAATACTTACTGTTTTTATCTAAATAATATTTTATTTCTTCATAAAATTAAAGTAATAAACACAGTAATTAACACACAGCGCTTAATGGCATTCACATCTGTGCCTTGGACAGATGCCTAGGCTGCTCTGGGCAGAGCCTAGCTCAGCCCTTTGTGGTTGTGACATAGTTGCCACTTGTTGGGGGGATACATCCTATTTTTAGCTTTCATTTCCTCTCATTTCCTCTCCTGTCAGCTCAAGACATCATCTTGGCTTCTTCTCTTTTAAACATGGGTTTGTCTCCTTGATTTCATATCTCTTAACCCTGGAACCCCAGTTCCCTTTCAGCATTCTCATGAAGACATGTAGTTCTTGTTCTGGGAGCACATCAAATGCACACACACACACACACACACACACACACACACACACACACACACCCTTGCTCTACCTGTTCCCATGTCTCCCCCATAACACTAGAAAAAGAAAATCAGATTTTTGGAGGAGGGTATATGTCTGTTTTACCTAGAAGACTAACCTAGCAGAAGTTCTCAATAAAGACTTGTTGGAAACAAACAAACAAACAAACAAACAAAAACAAATGTAAAGGTTTTCAAGCCATCAAACCCCAGACTCTATCTCTGATGCTAGGTCTTAGACTAGATCCAAAATTTGGATGCAGGCTATTTCTCTATTGATAAAAATGGGCTCCTTTATACACTCAGGGCTTACACCTTTCCCTTGGAGCATGTAGGTATAGTTGAAGTCCAGATGAGGGGTCCTTGTCCTCCCTCATCTACTTTAAACAACCTCAAATGGTACCAGACAAACATAGGTGTATAGTTGGATTTTCTGTCCTTGTGCATTTTGGCCATTGGTACCTACATACCCTTCTGAGACTCAGTAGTTAGTATTTCTGTGGTGCCCTATAAAGTGGTTCATGAGATATCAAGCAAGACTGAGTATATTGCAACAATCCATGCAAGTGTAACACAGCACCTGGCTCATAGCTGGGGATTCCATTAATAAATCAATACATTTATTTGGGGCAATTAAACCTGCTTGTGCACTGGCAGTTATCATGCAGAAGAATGCGAATTGATCCATTCTTATCTCCTTGTACAAAGCTCAGGTCTAAGTGGATCAAAGACCTCCACATAAAACCAGAGACACTGAAATTTATAGAGGAGAAAGTGGGGAAAGTGGGGAAAACCCTTGGAGATATGGGCACGGGAAAAATTCTTAAACAGAACAGCAATGGCTTGTGCTGTAAAATCAAGAATTGACAAATGGGACCTCATGAAATTACAAAGTTTCTGTAATGCAAAAGACACTGTCAATAAGACAAAAAAGCCACCAACAGATTGGGAAAGGATTTTTACCAATCCTAAATCTGATAGGGGACTGATATCCAATATATACAAAGAGCTCAAGAAGCTGGACTCCAGAAATTCAAATAACCCTATTAAAAATGGGGTACAGAGTTAAACAAAGAATTCTCAACTGAAGAATACCAAAAGGCAGAGAAGCACCTGAAAAAATGTTCAACATCCTTAATCATCAGGGAAATGCAAATCAAAACAACCTTGAGATTTCACCTCCCTCTAGTCAGAATGGCTAAGATCAAAAACTCAGATGACAGCAGATGCTGTCGAGGATGTGGAGAAAAAGGAACACTCCTTCACTGCTGGTGGGATTGCAAGCTGGTACAACCACTCTGGAAATCAGTCTGGAGGTTCCTCAGACAATTGGACATAGTACTACTGAAAGATCCAGCAATACCTCTACTGGGCATATACCCAGAAGATGTTCCAACTGGTAATAAGAACACATGCTCCACTATGTTCATAGCAGCTTTATTTATAATATCCAGAAGCTGGAAAGAACCCACATGTCCCTCAACAGAGGAATGGATACAGAAAATGTGGTACATTTACACAATGAAGTACTATTCGGTAATTAAAAACAATGAATTTATGAAATTCTTGGGCAAATGGATGTATCTGGAGGAAATCATCCTGAGTGAGGTAACCCAATCACAAAAGAAGTCACTTGATATGCACTCACTGATAAGTGGATATTAGCCCAGAAACTTAGAATACTCAAGATACAACTTGCAAAATACAAGAAAATCAAGAATGAAACCGAAGTATGCATACTTCATTCCTTCTTAGAATAGAGAACAAAACACCCATGAAAGAAGTTACAGAGACAAAGATTGGAGCTAAGACGAAAGGAAGGACCATCCAGTGGTTACCCCACCCGGGGATCCACCCCATAATCAGCCACCAAATCCAGACACTATTGCATATGCCAGCAAGATTTTGCTGAAAGGACCCTGATATAGCTATCTTGAGTGAGGCTATGCCAGTGCCTGACAAATACAAAAGTGGATGCTCACAGTCATCTATAGGATGGAACACAGGGCCCCAATGGAGGAGCTAGAGAAATTACCCAAGGAGTTGAAGGGGTCTGCAACCCTTTAGGTCGAACAACAATATGAACTAAACAGTACCCCCAGAGCTCATGTCCCTAGATGCATATGTAGCAGAAGATGGCCTAGTTGGCCATCACTGGGAAGAGAGGCCCCTTGGTCTTACAAACTTTATATGCCCCAGTTCAGGGGAATGCCAGGGCCAGGAAGTGGGAGTGGGTGGGTAGAGGAGCAGGGCAGAGGGGAGGGTATAGGGAACTTTCAGGATAGCATTTGAAATGTAAACAAAGAAAATATCTAATAAAAAATAAATAAAAATTAAAGACTTCCACAGTCAAAAAAAAAAAAAAAACCCAAAACCAAAAAACAAAAACCTGCTTGTGCAGGACATACACAACCGACATCCGTCTGCCCTGGCAAGCAGTCTTCTGGTAGTCCTGATCTCAAGTTCTGAAATAGGATACGGCTTAAGATCCTGCACCTAGGTCTTAATTAATGTGTACGTATGTATAAAGGCATCTCCCAGACATTTTCTCTGGGCTAACTGACAGATTCAGTCACACTGGCAGAATGGAATACAGATCCTGCATTTGAGGAGAGTTCTCAGCAATTGGACGATGAACCTCAGAGTCCAAAGACACTGAGAGTAGCTTATTCTGGAAGGAAGTGGTATCAGCTACCGCAGTGCCAAAATTCTGGCAGAAGCAACTTACAGGGGAAGGGCCTGCTTTCGATTTTCAGTTTTAGAGGTTATAATTCTTTGTCATCAGCGGCATGGCGGCCTGTGTTGGAGAGAGTTTGCAATGTCTGCTTCTTCATAACATGGTAGACAGGAATCTGCATGAGGTGGAGCAGAGGGCTTGCCCAGAGCCAGAAATGACTATCATCTTCTAGGTGAGGACGGAGTACTGCCATCTAGATAACATTTTCAAAGCTTAATGACCTTGGCGCGTGTGGCATTGCAGTCAGGGAGCTGGGACTCTTCACCTGCAGACAGACATGAAAAAGAACACTGAACATGGGCAGAGTTCTGGATCTCTCACAGAAGACCGCTTTGGGATAACCCACCCCCACACATATGACATCAACTAGCTCGGAAGGTGTGCCCCTGTGTCCTTAGCTGTGAATTGCTCTGCAGAGTGGTGCCAGGCTGGCAGGATATGTAAATGTTTGCAGCTTCCTCACCTGCCCCCAAAGAGAGGCAAGCTGCTGTTGGGAGGAATCGCTCCCACTATGCTAATAGCATTTTTGCTGGAGATACAAGCAGAGGTATAAAGAGCTGGAGGCTGGGGCAGAGGGATGGAAGCACATCAGGAACAGGTCTGGGAAGTAGAGCAAAGTGAGAAAGAGAGAGTCGCATGGAAGTTGGGTTGATCTGATGGGCTAGCTGAGGAACTGCCCCAGCAAACAGGCTTACAGCCTTATACTATACAGATGTATTTATTTTTAAACCCCAAGTGGAACCCCAAAAGCCCACCCTGCCACCTTGCCACGGTTATGTTCATCCCAGACACTCTTTCTAAAGGTTCCCAACCCCATAGCTCCTCCATGCAAGGGCCTACTGTTTACTTTTAGCTTAGAGAGATTATTCTCTAAGTGAAATGTTTTTTATCTTTCTCCATTCTTAACAAGTCATGCAGTCCTAGAGTTAATGCACAAGTGTGTCCCACTAAGGAAATCATCACCAGCATCATTAGCGTTTTGATTGTTTTGGAGAGGAAAGGAAAACAGAGAAGAAGGCATTGTTCCTGCAGAGCACGAGCTGGGAGGGACAAGCCATACATCTCACCACATCTTCGGCTTAAGAGGGAGGCTGCAAAGCAGATGTTCTATAGCCAGAGCAAGTAAATCTCCCTCCTCAGGTTACCAGCTGCTCGGGAGTTGCCACAAAGGGAGTCGCCCTCCATGACATAGCACAAGCTCTTCTCCTTATCCATGATGTTAGACAGAACCCTTCTGATTTTCTTTATCATTCCAATCTAGAATCCCTTCCCTACTCTGTTTTTATCTATTGCCTATTTTTTGGGTAGCCTCAAACAAAGCCATGAAAAACTATCCCAAAGACACCCTCAAAGCTCAATGGCCTCCATATGTCTGGCATCACAGGCAGGGAGTGAGAACTCTCCAGCTGAAGGCAGACATGAGGAGCCAGCAGGGGTCTGTTCTAATCCCTTGAGAATCCCTTGGTCTAAGAAATCTGAGCCTGAGTGTGATCCAGGGAAAGGGGTTAGCAGGTAAACCGAGGCTCAGCTGGACAGCGTCTTACCACTTTGGGGATCTGCACAGTGGAATAAAGTGTGTTCGCTGCATCTTCTTCTGGCCTCCTTTTCTATTAACAAACACAAAACAGTCATGTAGACAAGGCCAGGGAGACAACCAAGAGAAAGCAAAGTATGGGAAAGACAAGGTGGAGAGAAGAAAAAGAAGGTTCTAGAATCGGTGTGGGCAGTAGAAGTTCTCTTGTTTCACTTCTGCTATAATGATGTATATTAATCACTTTTAAAGAGCGCCATGGCTTTTTATTCATATATTTGCTCAATTTGCTCTACTGCATTATTTCCTGTGTTATGTTTCAACGGATTTCAAAATATGTTGTGATATGTCTCATGAACTGCGAGTGTCCTGAGGCAGCTAAAGGCTGACGTGAAATTATGGTGCTAGTGTTGCAAATGGACTCTATCCAATAGTTGAAGGGCTCCTGGAGAAAGAGTAAGGATGCCCAGTGTACTGAAAATAGGGCATCACAGAGAACAAAAAACTGATCAGAGATAAACATCCTGAGTTAGGTTAAGTCTGTTCCCGGCCATGCAGAGCAGCCTTGCAGTCCCTCCAGGATGTAACCTGAGCAAGAGAAGAGGGAGTGGGTGACAGAGAGACAGCTGTGACTTTAGAAATTGGTTAGGCTACACACCAGGCCCACTGCCACCTCCCACCTCCTGTGAGGAATTAAAGACCGACATCATAACCCGTGAAAAGGAAAAGGTGAGTCATGTAACTGCTCATATAAGTGTTACAGGTTTGGGTTAGAGTCAGGTGTTCTAAAGGCCGCAACTTCTGCATAGACAAGAGTTAAGGTGTGAGGGGAGGCGGGATGACTTAAGGTTTAGGATTGTACATCTTAATCCCCTTCCTCTCTCCATGCTATCCGAGCTTGTAGGGAGAAGTCTCAAATGAAGCAGGGTAAGCCTTAGAGAGGTGGAACTGATCACAGGAATAAAATAAAAGGACAAGGACTCACTTCCGGGTAAGGGATTGTGTCATAGTCTGTGTTCTCCTCTAAGTGAGGGCACAAGTCGAACATTTCCTGGTGTCTGTCCACTCTCTTCTTGTCTTCCTCACATCCTGAAACCAAGTTGAGAGAATCAAAGGCTGCCTCTCTTACCACCATCTCCCCTGGCCACCGGATGGTCCTACTCAGGGTGCCTAACCATCCTATTCATTGTGAAATGGCAATACTTTCGAGAACAGGGCACTTCCAGTGATAAGATACAGAAAGTCCTTGACAAATCAGGCTGAGTTAGTGATTGTGTCACATCACTTCCTGACCTCAAGATCCAGGTAGCCAAAGACGGAAGCAGAGGAGGTCAGAAATGTCTCCACAATGTCTCTGACAGAGGAAGATGATCTATCTCAAAGTCTGCATTGACTGTTGCTGTGCTTTTCCTCTCCTAGCTCACCCTCGACTCTCCTGTGGAGAGTACCAGTTCGGAGAGAAGAAACAAATGAGGGCTTTGAGACACAGTGTGGGGCACATTGTAGAGAGTCAGAAAAAGGTGTATCCAAGAGGTGGAGAGATAGAGGGGTCTTGGTGCTGATTGAGTAGAGAAGACAGGCTGGTTGGGGCACTGACAGGGATGGGGATAGGGAGGGCTGGGAGACCATTGTCTGCCAGGCAGGAACAGAATGAGAATCAGCCATGTAGGTAAGGTCTGTGTCATCAGAAAGGCCACATCTCTGTGTCCTTCTGAGAAAAGGACAGAAGTGGGCACCTTCTCTCCTTCAGGAGAGAAGGCAAAGAATACCCTCTCTAGTTTGGAGCTAAGGCATATGAGCTCATGACTGTGCTCTTCTCTGTGTGTATGTGTACATGTATGTGTGTGTTCATATTCATGTGTGAATAGGTACAGATGTGTGTACGCGCGCGCGTGTGTGTGTGTGTGTGTGTGTGTGTGTGTGTGTGTGTGTGTGTGTGTGCATGCACACACACGAGTGCATGTGCACTGTGGGAAGGCCAGAGGTCAACCTTGGGTATTGTTCCTCAGGCATGGTCCACCTTGTTTTATAAGGCAGGCTCTCTTACTTGCTTGAACTAACTAGTTAGGCAAGGGTAGTTGGCCAGTTAGCTCCAGGGATGCACCTATTTCCACCTCCCCAGTGCTGGGTTTATTAGTGCATTCTGCCACATTGGATTTTTTTTTTTTAATGTGAGTTCTGGGATTTGAACTCAGGTACACTTGTATGGCAAGCACTTTATTGAATGAGCTATCTCTCCAGCCATTGACTCTGCACTTCTTAAGAGAAGAGACCACTCCCTCTTATCTTTATATCTTTAATACTAAATTAACACTAAATTTTATATGCAGATATAATATATTGCTTGAAGGATAAAAGGGAGAAAATNACAGCAAACCAGTGGCCAACATCAAGCTAAATGGAGAGAAGCTGGAAGCAATCCCACTAAAATCAGGGACCAGACAAGGCTGCCCACTTTCTCCCTACCTATTCAATATAGTACTTGAAGTCCTAGCCAGAGCGATTCGACAACAAAAGGAGGTCAAGGGGATACAAATTGGAAAGGAAGAACTCAAATTATCGCTAATAGCATTTTTGCTGGAGATAAAAGCAGAGGTATAAAGAGCTGGAGGCTGGGGCAGAGGGATGGAAGCAGATCAGGAACAGGTCTGGGAAGTAGAGCAAAGTGAGAAAGAGAGAGTCGCATGGAAGTTGGGTTGATCAGATGGGCTAGCTGAGGAACTGCCCCAGCAAACAGGCTTACAGCCTTATACTATACAGATGTATTTATTTTTAAACCCCAAGTGGAACCCCAAAAGCCCAGCCTGCCACCTTGCCACGGTTATGTTCATCCCAGACACTCTTTCTAAAGGTTCCCAACCCCATAGCTCCTCCATGCAAGGACCTACTGTTTACTTTTAGCTTAGAGAGATTATTCTCTAAGTGAAATGTTTTTTATCTTTCTCCATTCTTAACAAGTCATGCAGTCCTAGAGTTAATGCACAAGTGTGTCCCACTAAGGAAATCATCACCAGCATCATTAGCGTTTTGATTGTTTTGGAGAGGAAAGGAAAACAGAGAAGAAGGCATTGTTCCTGCAGAGCACGAGCTGGGAGGGACAAGCCATATATCTCACCACATCTTCGGCTTAAGAGGGAGGCTGCAAAGCAGATGTTCTATAGCCAGAGCAAGTAAATCTCCCTCCTCAGGTTACCAGCTGCTCGGGAGTTGCCACAAAGGGAGTCGCCCTCCATGACATAGCACAAGCTCTTCTCCTCATCCATGACGTTAGACAGAACCCTTCTGATTTTCTTTATCATTCCAATCTAGAATCCCTTCCCTCCTCTGTTTTTATCTATTGCCTATATTTTTGGGTAGCCTCAAACAAAGCCATGAAAAACTATCCCAAAGACACGCTCAAAGCTCAATGGCCTCCATATGTCTGGCATCACAGGCAGGGAGTGAGAACTCTCCAGCTGAAGGCAGACATGAGGAGTCAGCAGGGGTCTGTTCTAATCCCTTGAGAATCCCTTGGTCTAAGAAATCTGAGCCTGAGTGTGATCCAGGGAAAGGGGTTGGCAGGTAAGCCGAGGCTCAGCCAGACAGCGTCTTACCACTTTGGGGATCTGCACAGTGGAATAAAGTGTGTTCGCTGCATCTTCTTCTGGCCTCCTTTTCTATTAACAAACACAAAACAGTCATGTAGACAAGGCCAGGGAGACAACCCAGAGAAAGCAAAGTATGGGAAAGACAAGGTGGAGAGAAGAAAAAGAAGGTTCTAGAATTGGTGTGGGCAGTAGAAGTTCTCTTGTTTCACTTCTGCTATAATGATGTATATTAATCACTTTTAAAGAGCGCCATTGCTTTTTATTCATATATTTGCTCAATTTGCTCTACTGCATTATTTCCTGTGTTATGTTTCAACGGGTTTCAAAATATGTTGTGATATGTCTCATGAACTGCGAGTGTCCTGAGGCGGCTAAAGGCTGACGTGAAATTATGGTGCTAGTGTTGCAAATGGACTCTATCCAATAGTTGAAGGGCTCCTGGAGAAAGAGTAAGGATGCCCGGTGTACTGAAAATAGGGCATCACAGAGAACAAAAAACTGATCAGAGATAAACATCCTGAGTTAGGTTAAGTCTGTTCCCGGCCATGCAGAGCAGCCTTGCAGTCCCTCCAGGATGTAACCTGAGCAAGAGAAGAGGGAGTGGGTGACAGAGAGACAGCTGTGACTTTAGAAATTGGTTAGGCTACACACCAGGCCCACTGCCACCTCCCACCTCCTGTGAGGAATTAAAGACCGACATCATAACCTGTGAAAAGGAAAAGGTGAGTCATGTAACTGCTCGTATAAGTGTTACAGGTTTGGGTTAGAGTCAGGTGTTCTAAAGGCCGCAACTTCTGCGTAGACAAGAGTTAAGGTGTGAGGGGAGGCAGGATGACTTAAGGTTTAGGATTGTACATCTTAATCCCCTTCCTCTCTCCATGCTATCCGAGCTTGTAGGGAGAAGTCTCAAGTGAAGCAGGGTAAGCCTTAGAGAGGTGGAACTGATCACAGGAATAAAAAAAAAAAAAAAGGACAAGGACTCACTTCCGGGTAAGGGATTGTGTCATAGTCTGTGTTCTCCTCTAAGTGAGGGCACAAGTCGAACATTTCCTGGTGTCTGTCCACTCTCTTCTTGTCTTCCTCACATCCTGAAACCAAGTTGAGAGAATCAAAGGCTGCCTCTCTTACCACCATCTCCCCTGGCCACCGGATGGTCCTACTCAGGGTGCCTAACCATCCTATTCATTGTGAAATGGCAATACTTTCGAGAACAGGGCACTTCCAGTGATAAGATACAGAAAGTCCTTGACAAATCAGGCTGAGTTAGTGATTGTGTCACATCACTTCCTGACCTCAAGATCCAGGTAGCCAAAGACGGAAGCAGAGGAGGTCAGAAATGTCTCCACAATGTCTCTGACAGAGGAAGATGATCTATCTCAAAGTCTGCATTGACTGTTGCTGTGCTTTTCCTCTCCTAGCTCACCCTCGACTCTCCTGTGGAGAGTACCAGTGCGGAGGGAAGAAACAAATGAGGGCTCTGGGACACAGTGTGGGGCACATTGTAGAGAGTCAGAAAAAGGTGTATCCAAGAGGTGGAGAGATAGAGGAGTCTTGGTGCTGATTGAGTAGAGAAGACAGGCTGGTTGGGGCACTGACAGGGATGGGGATAGGGAGGGCTGGGAGACCATTGTCTGCCAGGCAGGAACAGAATGAGAATCAGCCATGTAGGTAAGATCTGTGTCATCAGAAAGGCCACATCTCTATGTCCTTCTGAGAAAAGGACAGAAGTGGGCACCTTCTCTCCTTCAGGAGAGAAGGCAAAGAATACCCTCTCTAGTTTGGAGCTAAGGCATATGAGCTCATGACTGTGCTCTTCTCTGTGTGTATGTGTACATGTATGTGTGTGTTCATATTCATGTGTGAATAGGTACAGATGTGTGTACGCGTGTGTGTGTGTGTGTGTGTGTGTGTGTGTGTGTGTGCATGCACACACACGAGTGCATGTGCACTGTGGGAAGGCCAGAGGTCAACCTTGGGTATTGTTCCTCAGGCATGGTCCACCTTGTTTTATAAGGCAGGCTCTCTTACTTGCTTGAACTAACTAGTTAGGCAAGGGTAGTTGGCCAGTTAGCTCCAGGGATGCACCTATTTCCACCTCCCCAGTGCTGGGTTTATTAGTGCATTCTGCCACATTGGATTTTTTTTTTTTAAATGTGAGTTCTGGGATTTGAACTCAGGTACACTTGTATGGCAAGCACTTTATTGAATGAGCTATCTCTCCAGCCATTGACTCTGCACTTCTTAAGAGAAGAGACCACTCCCTCTTATCTTTATATCTTTAATACTAAATTAACACTAAATTTTATATGCAGATATAATATATTGCTTGAAGGATAAAAGGGAGAAAATATATGAAGACAAAAGAATTCACATTTTACCTTTTCCTTTCTTTATCCACTTAATACGAAGAATAATCAGCAAGACAATGAATAGGATGAGCACTGCTGAGATGCACAGGGTGTATAGGATGCCCCTGGGTGAATTTAGGTCCCTGGCAGCATCTTTAAAGAGAAAATGAGTAGAGGCATGAGGAGGGTGGCTGTGTGTGCGGTGGAGCTAACTAGGGAAGAGGATCTAACTTCCACTTTCCTCCCACCCTGGTGGTTTCCCAGAGGCCTTTAGTTGACACAGCCTGTTTCCATAGGAACTGGGGGCTAAAGAAGGTTATCATTTCTTCAACCAGAGGCTCCCGGAAAAAGGAGACTGTCACCTTCACAGAGCTTCTGGGCAAAGATGGGGGTTGAGGAACTGTTGCTGACTGGATTCCTGGCCATGCAAATTAAGGCCTGGTCTTTCTCTCCAGATCTCCAGGCTATGGGGAGGGTGGTGCCATCATGAAACTCATTGTCCCCCTGCCCCACAGCTTTCCAGCTGTAGGTCACATTCTCCCCCTCCTGATCCGTGGAACACGTCAGATAGATTATGCAGGTGCCGTTCTTGTTGCTTTGCCGGTCCATGGTGACCTTGGGCCTTGACAGATGCTCTGTGAAAGAGAAGGAACAACAGAGGACTGAAGTTAGTACTGAACTCTGCGTTCTCGGAGTTGAGTTAACCTTCCATATCCAGGACCTGAATCTCCCTGGGGAGTCCAAGAAGGGTAGGGAAGCAACAAATCAGAGTAGAATGCCTTATTCTTTTGTTTCTTTGTTTTTGTTTTGTTTTAATTGTTTTTATGACGTGTGTGTGTGTGTGTGTGTGTGTGTGTAGTCCTATAGTCCTGGCTGTCCCGGAAGTGTATTGTCTAGACCAGGCAGGCCTCAAACTCACAGGGATCCACCTGCCTCTGCCTCCCAGAGTGCTAGGATGAAAGGCAGGCACTCCCCGCACCCTTGCAGAATATTGTTATCTTATTATTATGTGGGAAAGTCTGCTTGGCTCTTATCAACATAGCAAGAGTAACACCAGCTATTACAGGAGAAATAACCCTGAACCGACATCCAGTAAGCCTAGCTTCAGGGCAACCACTGTGCTTATTTGCATTTTAGATGTTGTCTCTCTTTACCCAGAGGCTTCTTATCACTTGTCACCCGATTTTCTTGAACACACTTTCCTTTCTCCTCTCCAGGAGAGAATAATACTGGAGTAATACTTTTCCCTACCATCTTGCTCCCAGCCCTTTATGCTTGGAGGATCAGCCAATAGTTTATTGGTGAGATGAGAGTGGCATTCATTGTCTACCCTAGAGCTTGGTCTATTAAATATTTTTGCTCAAATGCCTTTTTCCTCTTCATCCTCCTCCCCCAGCTAGACTGTTTGCAGATGATCTACAGATTTCTGTTTGTTTCTACAGTGTCCCTATGGGACATAAGCCCGGATTAAGGTGCATTGCCTACCTCCAGCAAGCAAATCTTGGGTTCCTTCTCCTAGTTTCTCTGATACTGTAGGTCAGTGCACAAGACATCTAACTCTTCTGGTAGATAGCTGAGTGATTGTTTTGTAAGTGTAAGTTCCCTGAGTGGTCTTTCCTTCCCCCTTCCCGCTTCTTCCTTCCCTCCCTCTTCACCTTTCTCTTTCTGTTGCCCAGACTAGCTTCTGAATCCTGAATCCAAGCAATTCTCTTGCTTCAACCTCCAGAGTAGCTATAACTACAGGCATGAGCCAAAGTACCTGGATCTTACCTGATTTTTGTGTCTATTTCTCAATTGCTTAGAGTATATAGGGGAAGGCATGCAGTAAATTTGTATCTAATAATCTTCTTAAGGTAGGCATCATTATCTTCTAAGAGTAAGACTTAAAGAAAGCAACTTGGCTAAAGCCATGCACGTAGTAAGTAGCCAACCCCTGACTTCAATCTCTGTGATAGCCACTCTGTTGCTGATGTAGTTGAGATAGGGTTTCTCAATGTAGCTCTAGCTGTCCTGGAATTTAGAGATCTGCCTGCCTCTGCCTCCTGAGTGCTGGGATTGAAGGGGCATGCCACCACCGCCTGGCTGACAATTACTTCTTAGATTGCCCATTTTCTATACTGTACAGCCTCTTATGGACTCTCAAAGTATGCAGAGACCTTATGGGCCAGTTCTATGTCATCCATTTGGGAGTCCTCTGCCCCGTGATCCTTGCTGTGTGATCACCCAATCTTGACTTGATTCTCCCCGGTTTCAGGATGCTCATTACATCCATATGCCAGCCATCTGCCATTAGAGCTGAGCCTGCTTACCATAGACATGCAGCACATACTCCTGGATGAAGAAAGACTGATGTGATGTACTGTGAATCTCTGCACGGTAGGCTCCAGAGTCATTCTTCTTCAACTGGCTGAGTTTCATGGAGTAGAGTCCATCTGGAAAGACTATCCTTTCTTTGTTACTACTTTGTGTTGTAACACTGTCTTTTTTTACCATGGCAAAAAAGAATGTCTTGAAGGTCCATACAACATAGTCATCGGCCTTTATTTCAGTGATATTCAGAGTGAATGTCACAGATCCATCAAGAATACCGGCCACCTCCTTCAGAGTTCCAGAAGCTGCTGTGATTGCAGACACAGAAACCATAATGTCAGTTTTTGCCACAAATTAATATGTCCTTTGGGACCTTGGAAAAATCCTGAGAAATATCTAAGTTCAATACAAGCAGAACCCCAATCCACACAAAAGCATTGAGATCAGAACCCGCAAGGCTGCTACTATATTACATTCTCAGACACCCCCATGCCCCAAGCTCTTTGGTAATTTTGAAAGCCCAACTCCATCCCTGACAGGTTCCTGTGTGGGGAAAACTAAGGAAGTTTCTATCTGGGTCTCTTAGGACTGCAAAATTGCTCCAGAGACAGCTCTGTCTGAAGAAGATGAGCTAGGCTGCCCAGCCTGGGGTCAGTGGTTCACAAGCATGAATCAAGGAAATGAGAGGAAAACAGAATGTTTGTAGTAATAGCAATAGCTGACATGTTTTGGGCCGAGTTTTCTTCCAAGCTTATGATGTATTAGTGGACTCAGGGTCATCCCGTAAAAAGTTTTCATCTACCTGCATTCTAACATGTTCGTGTAGGAAGAAGAAAAAGGGTGAGCCTGACTATTGGGGAGCACTTCTGTGGTGCGCACCCTGCAAGCGAGGGGAATGTGTTCCACCTCTCCAGTGGGTTGTGAGAATTCCATTGGTCAGAGGAAACACGGAAGGCTAGACTGTGTTTACCCTGTGCCACCATCGGGTACTGGGCTTGCAGGAAGCACTGAGGCACCACTCAGGGGGTGAGAGAATATAGCCTAGGATGTGGACCTTAGCACAGATGAGAAATGAGGCAGGCTCAGGCTACCAGTAGCCATGTAGTCAGGAATGAAGGGGGCCTGCAGGCCAAGGACAAGCCCAGGGTGGAAGGAGGGGTAGTGTGGGGAGAGGTTTAGAGTTAGCTCATTACCAATTGTACTTAGCTTAGCAGTGATTGTCTGGGAGCATAGAGGGACCTTCTGCGGGAGACTTAGACAGTGGGGCTCTGTAGAAGAAGGCTTCCCCCATGCTCTCTATAGTGGTTCTTGATGAGAGAGAGGATTTATGCTTATCTATACTATTTATTGACTGTTCATCATGGAAAATGGGTATATACCACTTCCTCAGGGTGGACCAGAGATTAAATACCTTTTGCAGGAAGGAATGTCCTGGAATGGAAGTTGATTGGCTAAGCCCTCAGGACCCATTCAGATACCTCATTAGCAGGGAGAACTCTGTTCTGATCTACATGACCGTTGGTCACAATCATATGTAGGGAGAGTGGCCATGTGTTCCAGGGTCAGGAATCTTGGTAGGGAGCAAGGAGACGCCTTGTCCTTAGATGGGTGCTGGGGTCTCTGAACTTACTCAACCTTACCAAGTTTCCTGGATCAGTCCACTGCCTCATGGGGGAGCATGGGGAGAGAAAGGGAGAGGGAGGGGGAGAGGGAGAGGGAGAGGGAGAGGGAGAGGGAGAGGGAGCTCACTCCGCATGTTAGAGATTGCAGTATGGCTTTCATTTTACAAGAAAGTCTTGTTTTTGTTTCACCACAGTTAGCCCACCATGTAGAGCATGATTCTGAAGCAGTTTTCCCTGGTTATATGACTCCATCATGAGAGAATGAACTCTTGGTGGAACTTCCAGAAGAAACTAAGTCTTTCCAGTGATGGTGACGAGGTGGTTATGTGTAAAAGTTTAATGAACAAAATCTGGGGCTCACGAAAGTCTCTTCAATTGGGGCCAACAATTTAAAGGATGCCCTGTGACCTTCTTTAGCTGTTAAAGTTGTTAGAAGAAGAATTTTTATACCTGCATCTTATAGATCAAGACCTATTTACTCTGTTAATTACAGGTCTGGGCGGAGGCGGGGGGGGGGGGGAATCTACAAACTTTTTGATAATATTCAAAAGTGCTTGCTTCTCTTCCTGGAACAAATTTCTATTTTCAAACATGTTCCCTTCTAATTTATCAGCCAGCGCACAGATATACTTTGGATTCCTCCAATATTTTCAAATGATCTAGTTAAATAATATGAGTTTTCAAGACACTCCCTACTTCCATAACTGGAAGGCCATGAGGTTTTTAAGCCGCATTTACTTTAGTTAAATCAAAATATGTAAAAATAGTATGAGGAAAAGTTATAGATAAAAATCTAATTTATTCTCTTTCTTTCTTTCTTTCTTTCTTTCTTTCTTTCTTTCTTTCTTTCTTTCTTTCTTTTTTAAACCAATTGATGAGCTCATTTCTTTTCATTTCTACAACAGAGACAGGAGGGTAAATATTTTGAAGTCAGGTGATGATTGGGTACCACTTGTGCCCCATTTGGGTCCAATTCCTGAACCTTCAATTAATTTAATTTTCACACTAGTATTGGGGGAATATATTTGTGGTATATATTAATCCTTTCTGAAGCAATAACAAAATATGTGAGGCTGAATAGTTTCTAAGGGAAAGAGGTTTACTTAATTTTCAGTTGGGGAGGTTGAAACTCTGAGTATGAACAACACCACTTGTGGAGCCTTTGACGAAGACTCTCTTGGTTGGGTCACAAGATGGCAGAGAAACAGAAAGAGAAGCAGTGCGGAAGAGGCCGAGAACAGAATGGTTTCATGATAACAAATCTGCTCTCAGGACACTTACTGCCAGGAGGCAGCTGCGATTCTCTCTCAGCACGGTATCCTTGTCACCTTCTGGGAGGCCTCATCTGTTGAAGGTCTTGTCACCTCTACTTCTCCACAGTGGGGACCTAGATGCTGGTATCAAACCCATGGGCGGGGCAAACCACATTCAAGGTAGAGCAGGGTGGTTAAGTGGCAGATCTGTGGCAATGTGGCTTCAGTGTGTTAGTTAGCATGTGTGCATGCACGTAAGCCGAGGGGAAGGCCTCTGATAACTCTCTCACTGTGGGTCTCTATTTTCTCTGGGTAAATGTCAGCAGATGTGAGTAGTGTGGAATAGGTGTGAAGAAACGGCTGCGGTTCACCGAGTCTTGTTACAATGAAAGTGGAGAACGGCATGGGGCAGAATTCTCCATAACACAACCTCCATAGTTCTCTTTTTTTTCTCTTCCTCTTCTTTTTTCTTTCCTTTTTTAAAATTTAATTTTATGTATATGAGTGTTTTGCCTGAATGTATGTCTATGTAATGTATATCATGTGAGTGCCTGGTGCTTGCCAAAGTCAGAAGGGGGCATTAGATCCCCTGGAACTGTTTGTGAGCCACCATGTGGGTTGTGGGGATGAAACCCAAGTCCTCTTGCAAGAGCGGTGAGTACTCTCAACCGCTGAGCCATCTCTCCAGTGCCCTGGCCTTAAACTCTTGATCCTCCTGCCCCACCTCCCAAGATCTTTCTTTTGTCTTAAGTGTATCTTCAGGATGGAAAAGGAAGTTAACTGAAGAAAATCTCGCTCCCTGCCATTTCCCAAAAAATGAACAAAGGGCAAGGCTGGTAAATTCCAACCAGTTTGGTTTTATTATCCTTGTCGGCTGGGAAAAGGGATCTAGGAACCACAGACATTTAAAAATAATATTCTAAAATGAACTGAAACTGGGTTTTTGTGTTGGCTTTACCACGTCTAGGTATGACTACAGTTTGCCCGTATCTTAAGTAGATCGTGTTTGCTATGCCAGGCATTCTTTTTGATTATTCTATTTATTTACATGTCAAATGTTGCCCTCCCTTCCCAGCCCCCTCTGCAAACCCCATCCCGTCCCCCACCCCCACCCACTCCTGCCTCTCTCCTTTAGCATTCCCCTTTGATGGGGCATCAAGCCTCCACAGGGCCAAGCGCCTCCCCTCCCATTGATGCCATGGACCCACCCAGATGCACTCTTTGGTTGGTGGTTTATTCCCTGGGAGCTCTGGGTGGTCCATTTAGTTGATATTGTTGTTCTTCCTATGGGGTTGCAATCCCCTTCAGCTCCTTCAGTCCTTCCCTATCTTTTCCATTGGGGTCCCTGGGCTCAGTCCGATAGTTGGCTGTGAGTGTCTGCATCTGTCAGGTGCTGTATGCCAGGCCTTTATTTTATTTTATTTTATTTTATTTTTTAAGCTAAAAATCGAAACTGAGGGTTTGGGCAAGATGGTCATGATTCTTGCATTCACTAAGTTGTGAGAAACAGACAATTGAGCAACTACATGTGCTATGAGAAGGGAAGCAACGAACACTGTGAGGAGGATCCCATGGGAAGGCTAAACCTGACCTGCGCAATCACAAGGCTCTAGAGACTAGACTCACAAGCACTCCCAACCTTTGGACACAGCACCGTGACTCTCATCTGAAAAATTGACCCTCGAGAACTGCAAAGTGAAGCTACTAATCAGATCACATAATGTTGTAAGTACGTTTCCAGTTTTGTGCCGGGCCACATGTTTTCTTGGCTGGGCATGTTTGTTAGACAAGTAGAGTATAGCCACCAGTACCTTCCTGAAGATCTGGGTTCCAGAGACTCACCAACCTCCCTCAGATGTCACACTCCCACATGTCAAGAGGAAAGGGTATAGCTTGTTTTCTCTGTGTCCACTTCATCTCTCTCTTGTTACCCAGTAGCCACGCAGTTTAAGTCTGACAGCGCTCAGCTTAAGGGACTGCCTTAGAGTTATCACGTGACCTAGAATCGTCTTATCGGAGAGAAGCCTGGGGCTTCGGCTCTAAGGCCAAGATAATGATATAAGGCTGCAGGAAAATACAAAACCCACTGGACAAGTAACTAGGCTTCTTCCCTTTCCTGATCCGTGTGTGTGTGTGTGTGTGTGTGTGTGTGTGTGTGTGTGTGTGTGTGTNGGTGTTAAGTGCCTTTACCTGCCAAGCCCCTTGGTTCATTTTTTTTTCTTATTTTATTTTTATTTTATGTTCACTGGTGTTTTTCCTGCATTATATCTGTGTGAAGGTGTCAAAGCCTCTGGAACTGGAGTTACACACAGATGTGAGCTGGCATGTGGTTGCTAGGAATTGAACCTGGGTCCTCTGGAAGAGCAGCCAGCGCTCTTAATCCCTGAGCCATCTCTCCAGCTCTTGGTTTACTTTCTTTTAATTTCATGCTATTTTTGTGCTTCAGCCTCTCTGTCTATCTGAAATAAATCTCACTGAAAACCTTGTTTAAAGCCACACCTCTGGAATACCTTGACATAAGTCTTCCTTCATTTTATCTTAACTTTTCAAGAAATATTCCTGCTCTGTGGTAACTCTGTGTGTGTGTGTGTGTGTGTGTGTGTGTGTGTGTGTGTGTGTGTGTGTGTATTAGCCAATGACCAGTCTATAAGTATTAGGTCTCAGATTGCCCTATGATGGCATGGCTCTGCTCACAGAAAGATATGATGGGCTCTCTTCCTCCTAGGACGCTGCAGTATGAAAAAGAGCTCTCTGTCTTCAGTGGGAATCAAGGGACCCAAGATCCACCCCTGGCTCCTCTACAGTCATAATTCCAGAAATGAACACCAGGCTTATCTTTGTTGATCTTAAGAACAAGCTCAGAAGAGTTAACACATCCATTTTATAAACTCGGATACTAGGGCTGAGTGACTTTCCCAAGGTCACCAAAATGGCAAAAGTGTAACTCAGTGGTAGATCCTGGTGGATGCCCATGAGGCCCTGGGTTTGGCTCTCAGTTTGAGAGATGGGGGTGCTGAGATCCTCCATCTCAGAGGCCTGTGTTTTGATTTTTTTTTTCACTTACTATTTTGAGTTTCAGTTCTCTAAAACCTTATAGGAGGAAAATTACCTTCATGTCCTAGGAATTTGGGGAAGTTGGAGAGCGAATGTGGATCTGAAAATGTTTTGACAAATACAGAGCAGCCTGGCAGCAAGCGGGAAGACAGGAGCCAAGGGCAGAGGGTGCTTTGAGAAGGCTTTCCAGTCCTTCCACTTTCACATCTGCAATGTGTGAGAGAAGTAGTCCCCCAAACAGGAATGGACTTCTTAGTAAGCTAGAGCCTCAGGCACTACAGCAGTTCACCTGTAGAGGAGGATGGTGCTGGACCAGGAGGCCATCTGTCTGCCTCTGCCTTTGTCTTTCCTATGAACATCATCACCTCTGAGAAATACCCCAGAGCAGAATGAGACTGCATCTCCTCTCTCTTGTCAGCTCCCTTTCATCTTGTCACTTCTCCCTCTTGTTACATTCTCCCAGAAAGATTAAAGGTGACAGTTGCTACAAACTCAGAATGGAACCCCAGGAGGAAGACACAGGGGAGGGGACTCAGGGTCCAGAGCTCAACTGCTTGCCAGCCCAGTCCTCGAGAATTCTACAAATGCACCACCACATCAAAGCTTACCTCCTCAAGGAAATCAAGACCAGAACATCTCAGAATGGGGAGGAAACTTCGGGTGGTAATAATTAGTCCAGTTCCATTCTATTGCTCTGACAGTGAGACTGGCATCTAGAGACTTAGGGTGATGTGGGCCAGGAACCAAGACACTAAAGGCGAGATTTTCCCTATGCCTCTTGCTACAGTTGGAGTTTCTGGGGAGCTCAGGGAGAGGTTTAAATCTGGGTTTGGGACTTTCTGGCTTACAGAGAGGTTTCCACCACATGTAGAATCACGTATGCATTTGTTTTGGTTTTGCCCACCTAGGGAAAAAAGTGGTTTGGAATGTATTGTCCTTTAGCTAACCTCTCCTTTTCTAAAACCCCCTGAAAATTGCATTGTAGTGGGGTACATACAATGGAGCTCGCATATTCCCCATTTCATCACACCCCTTGGCCGACACAGACAGCCTGCCTCGTTCTGGTTGAGTCACTGTACCTCTTGCTGGTCCTCCACTCCCTTCTCTGCTTCTGGCTCTTTGCAGTGGTCCTCCGCATCCCCCCACCCCCACTGCATGGCTTCTGGCTCTTTGTTTGCAGTGGTCCTCCGCATCCCCCCACCCCCACTGCATGGCTTCTGGCTCTTTGTTTGCAGTGGTCCTCTGCACCCACCCCCACCCTCACTGCATGGCTTCTGGCTCTTTCTTTGCAGTGGTCCTCCGCAACCCCCACCCCCACTCATCCTTGTTTTCCTTGAAACCATTGTAGTTCTCAGTCATTATAAAACACTCAGAGGAACAGACTGCTGGACCCCTTACCCTGATGAGAACATCAAGGCTGTGAGAGCTACTCCCCCTTGTGGCTCCCGTCAAATGGTCCAGAGTGGCATCCCATTGATGCAGCCATGTCCTCAAAATAGTGCTTCCTGTTTGCTGAGGCGGTTTCCACTCCCTCCCTTGGGCTCATGGACCTGGGGAAGGAAGAAATCCCCTCTGGTTCTTGCTGTGGAAGACCCAGTTTAAATGTACTTTAGCTGAACACCTTTCCGACGTCAGATGTCACGGTGGTGTAAACGTTTGGTGGCCTGGAGGCAGCATCAACTTTGGGAACCCAGTTTCTCCTTTACCTCGTAGTCACTTGTACTCTTGTATGATGAAGGGTGAACTCTCTCGGCCTAAATTTCCCTATCTTTAAGCCCATGTCTTATAGATTTGTAAGGAGATGTTATAAAAAGAACCTTGGGGTATCTGGGACTTAAGAAGCAGTTATTATTGTATTAATTTGTCTTTGATATATTACTTTAAAATATCAAGTAATTCTGCAAGTTAGTTTTAATTATCGAATATGCACAGGAAAGCGAAGTTCAAAACTGCTTGATCAGAGCAATTTGGTATGAAGTTAAACTAAGAAACTCTCATCCAGGGTCTGTAGTGCTTCCACTGCTCTGCCCGTTGGAGGTTCTAGGACAGCCTCTGACTCCTTTCAGCCATGGCAGACATAATGCCAGACTTGCCCACACTTTAAAGGAGCAGGGTAGCAGGGGACTCAGGTTATAGACTGCTACATGTGCTTCAGGTGAGCACCTGGGCTTTGCAAGGCCCTGGCATGCCTTCTCCTACCTCCCCCGTAAGTTCTAATTCTGATCACCATTTCCGTTCAGGGAGAAATTTTAGAAACAAAACCGTTTTTTTGGACAAGCTACATAGGCCAGGTGCTTCCTAACAATGCAAGCTTCGATGAATTCAAGGAGGAGCGACAGTCTGTAGATTTGAATCAGAATAGTCTGCTATGGTGTTGACCATAGATTGAAAATGCTATGTGGTTTGGGAGCAAGTTATTTCAGGTAGGCTTAGTGTATACAGATATGACAGGTCCTGTGTGGCGAGAGAGAGGGAGAGAGAGATAGAAACAGAGAGACAGACAGAAAGAGGCACAGAGAGAGAAGAGAGAGACAGAGAGAGGCACAGAGAAAGAGAGAGAGTCAGAGAGACACACAGAGAGACAGCAAGACACACAGAGTGACACAGAGACACACAGAGAGTCAGAGACAGAAAAAGAGAGACACAGAGAGACAGACAGAGAGACATAGAGAGACAGAGAAACAGCATACCTTCATAGCCATTACTCCTTGTGTGAGAGAACACTAAGTAAAGACTGTCATGACTGTCATGCCTATAACAGGGTCATAATGTCCCTCAGTCTTTCATAGGAGTAAACATAGAGTACCTATCATAAATTAGTTTTCTAAATAGAGGCAGACTGAGATGCTTGGGTTAAGAAAATAAATTCAAATAGTTTCTTCCATCGACTTTATTCTTATACATAATCATCAAATCTATTTAGAGACATTTAATTAAAGTATATCTATGAACAACACACAGGTATATAACTTCACTCCAAAATTTGTCCTCAAAAGGAGGGAAAGCTAAAAGACAGAGAGCCTCTGAAGTCTAGGGAAGCATTCACATTCTCCACTTAACTCACTGCAGATCAGGATCAGAACACAGGTGTCCTGAAACCCAGCCCACAACCTCTCAGTCTCTCCTTCCCTGAGTGGTCAGAAGAGACTTAGTTCCACGAACTGTTTCTTATCTTCTCTGTCCAGGTATCAGTGATTAGTTAAAAGGGTGAGGAAGTCAGGAGAATAGGGTAAGGTATGGTTAGACTCACCTGTTAGCTGACAGAGGACAGAGGTAAAGATGATGTACGTTGAGAAACAAGCCATAGTGTTTTCAGGTCGTCAGTCAGTAAAACTGAACAGCACCCACTCTGGTAACCTTAGTTCTCTGGTCCTCAGCTGGTATTTAAATTAAGTAGGAGGAGTCATGTTACAATGAGTCATCTCACGTTTTTTTATGTCACGGTAATAAGATTTCCAAAAGGAAGGAAAGAATGATTGCTCAGACTTACTTTCTATTACAGATGAAGACTCACACACTTTGTAGGAATTTTTAAAATAGAAGTGGTTTGCCTTCTTTGCTTTTTACCCATTACTTCTAGACTCAGAAACAGGAAATAGGTTAAATAGGGGCAGGGAGGGCAGAAGGGAGAAAATAATATTTAATATGCATTTATAAATGCCAGGTGTTGTGCTAAGAGTGTATATGTTTACATTGTTTTATTTATTCTTCACATGAACTCTATGAATGAAATTCTACTATATATCCTATTTTCCAGTTGAGAACTTATAGCTTAGCGCCTATGACAACAACATCTAAGGCTCCTTTTGGAGCTGGAGAGATGACTTAATGGTTAATAACACTTCTTAATGTTCCAGAGGACCTGAGTTCTGATCCCAGCACTGACATAGGGGGATGCAGGAGCTCTGACACCTTCCTCTGCTCTCAGGGGGCACTTGAGAACATGGCACACTCACATATAGAGACATACACATATACATAAATAACAATAAAAATAAATCTGAGGCAAGTCCTTCTAAGCAAAAGAAACTCTTATGGGAATAAAAGGATAATTTTTGGAATGGGAGAAGATATTTGTAATGTATACCTCCCAGGAGGAATATGAACACATATCTAAAGAAGTCCTCACACCAATAAAAATTAGGAAGATAAACCAGGACTGATGGATGGTCCATGACATGAATTTCAGTATTTGGGAGGCAGAGGGAGGAGGATCCGTGTGAGTTTGAGGCCAGCCTGATCTACATGGTGAATTTCAGGCCAACCAGGACTATGTCCCGAGACATTGTCTCAAAAACAAATTAGAAAGATAACTCAGTAGTCAAGAGACTCAAATACTTCATTAAGACTGTAATCAAAAGGTGGAGGAACCCCCCCCCCCCAAATACAAATATGCATGCTTAAAAGCTCTGCAGTGGCATTTCTAGAAGTAAATTTAAAAAAATTAGTGTTTAAATGAAAGGGAAAAATGTTAAAAACAAAAAGAATAATCAAACAGTAAATTGCGGACCTAAACCCAACTACACTAATGCTTACAGTAAGTAACCAAAAGGGAAGATTATTAAAAAGATTAAAAACACCCCCCCCCCAAAAAAAAACAAGACCAAAGTATCTAGTTTACAAGAGCTACACCTTCAAGATCCAGATGGGGTGCACAGAAAAGTGAGGGGCTGGTGAGACGGCAGGACAGGTGGCAGCTGGCTGCACAGTCATACGTGTCCTTAGAAGACAGGTGAGTGCAGTGAAGATCACTGTGAATCCTGAATGGATAAAGTCCAGCTCACTGGATTTCAGGAGCGAATCCTGGGAGTGGCGCTGTGAAGGGAAGAACAAGGGGGCGGGGTCTGAAACTGCAAATTCAAGCCCACATACAGGTCTGTACTAGAAGGTGAACTTGGCTCACTTCTGCCCTTTTCCTCATGGCTTCTCAGGAGGCTGACAGGGGCACTGGGACACATGCCACAAAGGCGTTAGAGACCCGCTTCTATGGACATTCTGCCTCTTTCTCAGCATTCAGCTGCCTCTATAATTACACCCCCTTTGCCATCCTCAGAGCACTGAGATATATTGTCTTCATTTTTCACATGTTGGCAGGTTGTGTTTTTTTGTTTGTTTTTTTTGTTTTTTTTTGGTATTGGGGCTGGATCATCTAAGTTAGGTTACTGGTTGAATTTTTTTTTTAATTGGACTTTTCTTTTTCTTTTTTCTTCTTTTTTTTCTTTTTTGGTTTTTGGTTTTTCGAGACAGGGTTTCTCTGTATAGCCCTGGCTGTCCTGGAACTCACTTTGTATTCCAGGCTAGCCTCAAACTCAGAAATCTGCCTGTCTCTGCCTCCCAAGTGCTGGGATCAAAGGTGTGCGCTACCACACCCGGCTGGACTTTTCTTTTAAGAGGAATATTCAAAATGTTCAAAAGTGACAGGGTTGCACTATGATTGGGATTTTTGTTGTTATTTGTTGTTTGTTTTTTGTTTTTCTGCTTGGCTGATGTTTGCAGCATCATCAAGTTAAGCCCCCTCCTTCCCTCAAGAAGGCACTACCTGGGAAAGAAAAATGACTGCTATCAAAGTGAAGACCCACAAGGAACATATAGTAATGGTCATGTACCAAACGACCACCCTTTAATCTCTGCTCATCGTGAAGAGTAAACAAATATGAATAGATCAATATCACTAAGATAGGAATATCAATATTACTCATGGGTAGAAATAGGAGGGACAAGAGCGGAGTGACTTGTGAGGGAACAATATAGACAGAGATGAGGATAGGGAACGAGGCAGTTTTGGCTAAGGGTAGAATGAAAGAAAGAGAGGTCAAGTAATACAATGAATCCTAGGTCTTGGAAGCCGGGGCCACGGAGACTCTGCAAACTAGGCTAACCTATGCTCGTTGCGAAGCCTATGGAAAGAAAATTAGAAATTAAAGAATAGAGAAAAGGAGGGGGTAAGTAAGTGCAAGAGAGAGCTCACAGTAGGACAGCACTATCTGGTGAAGGGGGCATGGCTTGAGTGTGAATGAAGTCCAGCCCTTCTTGTCTCAAGTATCTTGGTGGTCCTTCCTGGGGTCCCAAATGCCTGTTAACCCCTGAATGGTTCCTAGTGAGGCTGGGTCACACATGCTGACCTCATCCGTGGGAAGTGCCCTGATGGGTCCTTTCCAGTGTTTGCTGGGTCACTTGGAACCTGGATCTTTTTCCCCAAAACTGCACAGGGTTCTGTCCAAGGTTTCTTCCCTACAGTCTAAGGTATTCAGGTGGCGCTTGCTTCTGTGTCCTGAAAATGAACTTCATGGTTGGTCTTGGACTCTCAAACTTCCGACTCAGTTGTAGTCTTTAGTTTTATTGGTATCTCTTCTTTCTTCCTTCCCTTTGGTCCCCCCCCCCTTTTTTTAATATCTCCATCACAAGTGCGATATGAAAGTAGAAGCTGGGAGGCTGGGCTGGAATGGTCTAAATGGGGGTGGTGGGTGTGGTGGTGGTAGTGGAGATGGTGGTGGAAGGGAATGGCAGATGGGGGAAAACCAAAAGGAAAGATTGGAAACTTAGTATTTCATAAATTTATTTAAAATTTAATAATTAGAATTTAAACAAGGTTACCCTGTATAGGTGGCCAGAACTGAATGGGAACACCAGTATCAGGTGGACATCTTCCCAGTTGTCTGTCAGGGAGGTTCAGGGAGGCCCAGAGGATCCCTGACCTACCTGACAAGATGTACCCATTGGTACCACAGTGGTGTGACTATGGTCAGAATAGCCAGTTACTTTCTGATTGGATTTGAAGCCAACCAGAAGGAACCCAGATTTGATACTGTAAACTTAGTCCAGAACCTGTGGCTGGGTGCTTTGGAGCCTCTCAAGGGGAACCCATTACTGTTGCTTTGCTGAATGGACAATACTGTTAAATTGCCTTCAAAATACTCATGTTTATACCCACAAGTTAGCACTACTTTCAGCCTCGCTCAGAGATGCCTCATAGCAGTGGGCAGTGGTTAGTGCAGAGACACATACCTGGTCAAAATCCCAAGAATCAATGATGGTGGAGTACTTAGCTTTAAGCAAGGCATTTGTATCAGGGCTCAGGAAACACTGTGGAAGAAGGGCTGGAAAGAATGCACGAGCTAGGAGACTAGGAGGTGTGCTATGAAATGACATCTTCCCATCATGACACATTTCATGCACTCACTAGTTTGCTGCATCTGTGGTTTGCTGCACAAGCTCTGCCAGGCTTGGGCCTTCAACATTTCATCACGGATAGGAGTGAGAGTCATGGAGCCCTCCCCTCCTCAAGGGACTATTGGCAGTTAACGGTTGCTGGGGGAAGGAGTGTCGTGGTCTTTGATGTTGTTACCACCGACAAATAGCAGATGCTCTAATAACCGCCCACCAGTGCTCATGTAGGTAACCATAATTAGATTCTGTGGATCACACACACACACACACACATGCCAAGCGATGTGAAGGCAGGTGTGACTGTTAGGGAGAGAGTCCAATCAGAGGAGGATGGATGGGAGAGTAACAGGTGTGAAAGTGACTAAAGCTCACCATATTTGTGAGGAAACTGTCAACGAACAATCTCTTTAAAAAAAGAAAAATAAAAAACAAAGATGCCCATTACCGAGAGTATAGTGTAGGTTCCTCTCTCTCTCTCTCTCTCTCTCTCTCTCTCTCTCTCTCTCTCTCTCTCTCTCTCCTTAAAGGCTGTGGACAAAGGCTGTGGACAAAGGGTCTATCTGGGACAGACTGGAATTTCTTCTGTTCAACTTTTATCAAAGTGGAGAGGGTTTTCTTTTGGACTCTTTCCCACCTCTTCTGATGGCTTTAGCCAACTTTGCTCAGTGTATTCTCCAGAGATTCTTCAGGTCATGCCTGTGTGTTATCTACCATCTTTTGAAAGCCTTCCTAGATATCTTTCCAACATAGTTCATAGACTGACAGTTATTTGTTCATCTTGACCTAGTTCAATTAAGATCCAGAGGTGTATTTTTCAAAGTACATCCTATTAGCAAACATTTCATTAGCAAAGCCGGTACAATAACCCACATCAGTGACAACAATTCCTGTCATACTATATCCTATCATAGACATTAATGAGTATTGCTTGCTTTTGTAACACATTATACAGATGTGGGCAGTGATAGAAATAATAGTTATTAGAAAACATTGTAATTTTGATACCTGAAATTCTTGCCAAACAGAATGGAGATGTGGGAGAGCCTATTCATATAAATTGACCCAGAAGGGGCTTGGGTTACTCAGCTCATAGCTTTTCTTGTTCCTGTAAATAACCAGACCAATATCTTTTGTGTAATATGGAGAGAATTATGAAAGGGAAAGAGTCCCAGGTGAAGTCAAATTAGATCACTGAAAAGTCCTGAGGTGTTCCCTAAGGACTCCTTGGACAGAAATTGAAAAAGAAAGAGTAACAGAAAGGAAAACCTGCCTTTGAGAGCTAACCTCAAGCCAGCGGTCCTGGCCTGACTCGTCTTCTCCACGAGACCCTATTCTATCTATCGTGTTCTCTTTCCTTCTTTGGCATGAATCTCTTACCTATAAAGAGTGAAACATTTCTAGACGAAGTCTTAAATTTAGTGATTTCATTATCTCAGTAGCTTAGGCCATCTTACCTGGTCCTTTGATGGGATATATTCAGTTTTACATCTGTCTTTCCTGAGCTCACAGCTTGCTCATGCAGCCATCCGTCAGCATCTGCATGGAGAGGTTTAGCAGGCATCTGAAGCTTCGCATGCACCACATCAACTCTTGCTTTCTCACGCTGAGCCTCCCATTTCACCTGAAGCATCTCCTCCATCCCAGGAAATTGCTGCTAGAGTCACTCAGCCAGACACTTGTAACTTTCCCCAAGTCTACTCTGTCATGTCCCATATCCAATTGTCAGCACATTCCATGTTTGAATATGAGTAGTGTTCCCCAAATTTCTGCATGTTAAAGGTTTTGTCCTCAGGGTGATACTATTGGGCGAATTCTTCGGTAAGATCTAATGTTTTAGGGAATTCAAACACTAAGAGGACTGCAGGGCCCCAGTATCCTCACCTCCCTGTTCTTCCTGGCTTGTGATTGTGAATAGTTCGCTCCACCACACACTCTCTCCTGTTGCCATCTGGTGTCCTTCTGAGAGGCCCCAAACAACGAGACCATCTAATCTTTTCTGGAGTCTCCAAACCTATGAACTAGATAAATCTGTTGCCACATTATCAATTACTTCAGGCATTTCATTACAGTAATGGAAAGTTGACTAATATATTCTGCCTTGGGAAAAAAGACACCTGGAATGCAATCATATTCTGTCACCTTCAACATGTCCAACACTACCTAACTAATCTTTTTGTCTGTCTTTGCCCTTGAAACCCATCAATAGACTTGTAAAGTAGGACATTTAACTTCTCAGCCTCTTATTCCTCTTCTTGTCACTTGTCTCCCATACAGCTTAGAAGAAAATGTAGGTCCTTTCTAGAGTCTCCAACTCTACATGATGGTTTGGGCTTCCATCCTAAAGTCATCTATCTCTGAGGCCCATTTTACACTTGTCTTTGGTGTGGCCAAGAACTCTTTAAGTACACCCTTACCTCAATCTTTTACATTAAAATAAAGTTCTCCCTTGCTCTTCGGGTACCCGTGGTTATCTCTTCTTCAAGATCTACTAAGGCTTCCCTTTCCCCCTCTACAGAGTATCATTCCCAGATTTTAAAAAATTTAATTGATTTTCTTACTTTATATCCCAACCTTAGTTTTCCCTCCCTCCTCTCCTCTTATCACCCTGTCCCCTTCCACCCTCCCCTGCACACCTCCTCCCTCATTCCCCCAAAATTTTAAAACTCTTCACCCCTCCCATTTGCCTGATTATTTTTACCACAGAATCTACCATACTAAAATATAAAAAGCATCAAAGGAATCGCTTGCTTTGCCTGTTTCCATGATCTTACAACTACTGATCCAGAGTGTGCAGTAAGTTGGATGAATGAGTCCTGACCAACTGAGCTAGTGTGAATGACTCGGCGCTGCCTTCTACTTAGAGATAAAAGTTGGGAACATGAAAGGGCAAGATTTCCAGGGCCCCAGGAGTCTGTCTTCTGTGAGTCCCATGAAGGAGAAAATGGAGGTGGGGTAGGGGGACTCAAAAATTTTAGAATTCTGAAAAAAAAATGTTTTGAAGAAAGAGTAGAATGCTTGTCTATTTCAGGGTGGGGCTTGAGACACTCATAATGAGAAACCATGCTGCTTGTTTGAAACCATGTCAGTAGTGAAGTCTGTAAGAGAGCAATTTAGTAGTCACTTGTTTTCCAGAGCACACATAGGGTAATAGAGAAGGAGCAATTTGTAAAGAATAAACACTTATTTCTTACTGTCCTGGAGGCTGGACAGTCCAAAGCTGAAGTGCTGTCTCTAGAAAGGGAATGTCTTACTGAATCATCCTGTGTTGACAAGCAAAAAGGAGGAGGGAGTGAAAGACACACACACACACACACACACACACAAACACACACACACACACACACACGAGAGAGAGAGAGAGAGAGAGAGAGAAAGAGAGAGAGAGAGAAAGAGAGAGAGAGAAAGAGAGAGAGAGAGAGAGACCACCTCAATTCTGTGACTCATTGCCTCCACATCTGTATCAGAACTACCTTCTTTTACCTAACTCAAACTTGTAGAATGGAAGTGGTAACATAGGGTGACTCCAAAAAGCAGTTCTGTAGTGACTAGAAAGTATACAAAGGCCCAGGATACGAATCAAGAAATGTTCTTGACCCATGTTAAGATGGGCTTTCCCATACCAGTTAATTTGATCTAGGTCTTTCCTTATAGGTTTGCATGCATCATAAGTGACTACAGATCTCATCAAGGTGAACTATTAATCTTCAGAGTCTCTTACTCTTTATCTGGCATTGGGCAAGTTGAGTTTACTATTCCATACCTCAGTTTTTTCATCTGGGAAATAAGCATGGCTTCTGTTTCTGTTCATTAAAGTGGGAAACAATAAATGAAATATCACATACTTAAAACAGTAAAATGGATGACCTCCCAGTTACCCTTTAGTAAGATCAACTATAGTTTAAAAATGTTTAGGTTTAGTTACTTTATTTTACATGTAAGAGTGTTTTGTGCACATCTATGTGTATGTACCATATACATGCAGTACCCATAGCAGTCCAAAGAAAGCCTCAGACTCCTTGAATCTGGAATTGTGGATGGTTGTGAGCTAGCTTGTGGATGCTTAGAATCAAACTCAGGTCCTCTTCAACAGTAGCCAGTGCTCTTAAGTGCTGAACCATTTATATAACCCCAACATTAGCCACTATTTATTTTAACAGCTTTTAATAACTTCTGATCAGATATTAGGTTAGGTTCTGTGTATTAATAGATTGAAGAAGCTTAGTCATTGTGTTCAGTGAGGAATGCTGGTGAACCTCGTGCTTATGTCACTTCTCCCCTTGCCCTGTGGTCCCCAGTGCTGCTCTAGCTTCTTCCAATGGGGGTGGGGGTGAATCATCTGGTCCCTGAATGCTGGCCCCAGTAACTCATGCAGTAGTGTGTGTGTGTGTTTGTGTGTTGTACATGTGTGGACAGCTGTAAAAAATGTCTGTTATGGCTACTCCTATTCTCACAAGTTTATCAAAGAGAGAGGTAAGAATGGAGAGAGTGAAGCATAACAGAGTCTTAAACATGTTTCCAGTTGACTAGTAGCTAGACAAGCTGGTGCAAACAGATTTATAGATCATTTCTATAAATATTTTCTATGTTTCCATAAATAAATTCTATAACCCACGAAGGGTGGTTTTGCTATAGAAGGTCATGCCACCACATTAAGCAGTGGATAACATCAAATTGATACTAAAAATGCTTGGCATATTTCATAACCCTCTCTCTCTCTCACATACACACATGATTCTGGTAGGTCATAGGTAGCTCTGGCCTACCCACCTCTGCCCCTCTTTCTTTTATTTTTCCTATTAATTAACTTATTTATTCACTCCTGCTCTTCCCAGTCTCCCCTCATATACCCTTCCCCACTCTCCATCACCTCTGAAAAGGGGGAGGACCCCTGGGTACCAACCCACCCCTGCACCTCATGTCACTTCAGGGCTAGGTTCATCCTTTCCTACTGAGGCCAGACAAGACAGCTCAGTTAGGGGAGCAGGATGCACAGTCAGCCCCTCTTTCTAATCATGCTTAAAAGGACACATTGCTCCACCCCCCACATTCCCCAGGCCCTGTGCCTCCAAAGTAGTAAATGTTCTCAACCACTGTTCTATGTTTCTAGGGTGCCACAAACTCTTTACAAGTGTGACATCTAACCCTATACACGTCCTTTTGTTTGTTTGTGAGATGATATGGTCATGCCTGTGACAGACCAGCTTGTCTTTAGCAAGTAGCCGCTACTATGTTAAAGGCTAGAACAATACCCATAGATGTTTGCCTCCTAGGAATACAAGAACAAAATCAAAGTTGTAAACTGGATTATTCAAATAATGGGGGGTAGATGTGTCTAGTGATCGAGCATGCTCAGAGAAGGGGAAAATGAAGAGTAACATCTAAATGGGAGGAATCTGGCAAAAAAGAAGACGTTGAAAAAAAAAAGAAGACGTCAAAATAGACGCTGAAGTGGAGTAATAGGTAAGTAGATTTGTTTAAGATCATTTTAACTGATTGATGTGGTATGTCCTTTTCTTTGAGTTGCTTATACCCAGCCATGTATGAGTGGCTCTAAGCTCCCCATCTGTGGAGGGATCCATGTAACACAATGTGATGACTCAGAGGCATGGCACTGATTGGAGTTGCATCTCTTGTAGGGCAGGATTTGTACGTAGATTCTATAATTGCTATGGCTTTCACATTCTAAGACATTCCTCTAACTTCAACTCTGCATAGATTTGCCTACATTAGCCATAGAGTCACATCCTATCGATGTAACTTAGCTCTTCCTGGATTGAATAGTGGATTCCCTGGAAGAAGATTTGTGCAGGTCGGTCTCCAGCAGCTTTACTTACCTCTGTTTGACTGAAGCTGGATGCAAGCAGGTTAGAAAAATAGTGAACAGCACCCTCTTGTGTTCCGGATCAGTGCAAAATAGCGAGCAGCACCCTCTTGTGTTCCGGATCAGTGCAGTCCTTTGGTATCAGACCTTGGCCTCCTGGCAGCAGCCAGTGTTAGAGCTTTCAGTCCAGAACCCTGGGCACTGAGGACTGATGGCCTTCTGCACTCTTCTGGTAAGCAGGTCCTGCAGGTCCTTTTTTCTGGCTCATGGAAGCCTTTTCTCAGTGCCTGCTCTCTTTCCTTGTGCCTCTACTTCTTTCTTATTTCCTATCCTGCCAGTTCTGAACCAGACTGTGTTACTTCCAGTTTAAGTTGTTAGCCAAAGGGCCCCATGGAAATCCCCCCAAACCCCATACTACTGCCAATACAATAGGTTGCTCTCCATCAACTTACAGCAAGGTGGATATCTTGTGTATTGTATGGATGCATCACCTGTTGATTAAAATCCTATGGCCTATGGAAATAGAGGTGGGCCATTTGGGAGAGAGAAAGGTTTCTAGGAGAGTCAGGTGAGAGATTCACAAGGAAGATGAGACAATATAGACGCATGGCACCTGAGCTCAGGTAACCAGCCATGTGGCAGAATGTAGGCTAGAATAAATAGGATATTTTAAGTTATATCTAGGCAGAGAAGAGCCTAGCTATACTGCCAAGTTATTGTAAATATATTTTGAGACTGAGTTTTATTTCTGGGAGCATGGGACTGGGAGGAAGAACTGGACATAGCTTCAACAAGAGACTTGTTCTTTTATAATTAGAATCCAAAAGGGAACAGGTCTGAGTGGGAGAGGAGGTGGGGAGCCACTGGGAGGAGTAGAGGGATGGGAAACTGTAATCAGGATATATTGTATGAGAAAGAATTTATTTTTAGTAAAGGGGGCTTATGAACAGCTTTGGTGACAAGAGATGGCCAGATGGGACTCAGTCTCCCTCATTGTTTAGAGACTTGATTTGGATCACCTTTATGTATTTTAAGAAGTTTCCACTGTGCTAAGTTTCTATACTTCCCCTCAAATGCCCCTCGGGTACAGTTGATTTGCTCTGCAATCTATCCCTCCCTCCCTTCCTCCCTCCCTCCCTCCCTCCCTCCCTCTCTCCCTCCCTCCCTCCCTTCCCTCTCCTCCCCCAACACTGTCTTTCCTTTCCCTCTATACCTGATTCTCCCTTTTCCATCCCCACTGCCCCAAGTCCACCCACAAAATCTATTATAGTTCCCCTTCCCATGGAGGAGATTCATGTGTCTCCACAATCCTTTCCTCTATTCCTAACCTCTCTGGGTATACAGATTGTAGGTTAGTTATCATTTATTTAATGGGTAATATCCACATACAAACAGTACATACCACATTTACCTTTCTGGGTCTGGGTTACCTCACTCGGGAAGATTTTTCTTAGTTACATCCATTTGCCTGCAAATTTCATAATACCATTTTTTAAACAACTGAGTAATATTCCACTGTGTAAATGTACCACGTTTTCTTTACCTATTGTTCTATTGAGGAACATCTAGGTTATTTCCAGTATTTGGCAGTTCTATTATGAATAGAGTAGCAAGGAACATGGTTGAGCAAATATCCTTGAGGTATTATGAAGCTCCCTTTTGGTATATGCCCAAGAATAGAATATCCGGATCTTGAGGTATATTGATTCTCAACTTTCCAAGGAGCTTCCATATTAATTTCCTTAACAGATGTACAAATTTTTATTCCCATCAGCAATGAATGAGTGGTCTTTTTATTTCACATCCTTGCCAGCATGAATTGCTACTTGTATTATTGATCTTAGCCATTCTGACAGATGTGAGCATTTCCCTGATCGCTAAGGGTGTTGAACATTTCTTTGTTTCTCAGTCAGTTGAGTTTCCTATATTGAAAGTTCTTTATTTAGATATATTCTCCATTTTTTAGTTGGAATATTTGGTGTCTTGATATCTAGTTTCTTGATTTCTTTATATATTTTCACTATTAGTCCTCTATCAGATGTAGAATTGGTAAAAATATTTTCCTATTCTGTAGGCTGTCTCTTTGTCTTACTGATGGTGTCCTTTGCCTTACAGAAGCTTTTTAATTTCATAAGGTCCCATTTATAAGTTGTTGATTTTAGTGATTTCTTTATTGATATATGTCCAGAAAGTCTTCTCCTGTGCCAACACATTTAAGTCTATTTCCCATTTATTCTTCTGTCAGGTTTACTGTGCCTGGTTTTATGTTGAGGTCTTTGATCCAATTGGGTTTGAGTCTGTAAGCATAAGTATGGATCTATTTGCATTCTTCTATATGCAAAGATCTAGTGGAACCAGCACCATTTGTTGAAGATGCTATCTGTTTTCCAGTGTGTAATATACATATATATATTTTCCATTGTATTTCAGTAATATATATTACACACACACACACAATATATATATATATGACATCAGGAAGAGTGCTTACAATATAAACATAAAGAACTTATCATTAAGTGGCAATGATTTCAGTGGACTTCAATGATGCTTTATTAATGTTTAATACATGTCCAGTGCCCAAGAAGAGATATATTTCCCTGATCTGTCTCAAAAGCAATTTTTCTAGTCTCATATATAGTAATAAATTACCACCAACATAGAGAAACAGAAAGTCACTCTCTAGACTCATTATTATGAATTCCCACCTCTGATGACTGTTCATTTTCATTCTGTAAGGTCTAAAAGGGAGAAGTCAATGGTGCCATTTTCTACACTCTACCAACCTCCAGAAATAATCTGTGAAAACTAGCCAACTGCAAAATTATGGGACAGTCCTGCAAAATCCCTTATTTCTGACATTAACTTACACATTGAGGGACTTCCTCAAACCACTGTCAAGTTACATAATTCAGTAGAAGAACTCACATGAGTTACAGAAAACTGATACTGTGGTTTGGGTTGATAGGGGGGTTGACAGGGTTAGTTTACAACCAGAGAGTAATGACTAAAGTGACTGAAGGGAAGAGACACTGGAGCTGAGTCCAGGAGGATTTTAAGTACACCTACTCCAATTGCTCTCTGCCTATGGGCTCACCAAGAGTTTTATTTTTTTCTGCTTGACCTGTGATGGTACACATTGATTATTGTCTATCAGGAAAGCACATTGAAGTCTAGAGTTAGTGATGGGATGTAGTCATGTGGATATGGTTAGATGATTAGAACTGGTCTAAATTTCAGTCCTTCAGGAGTTTGAGCTGATATGGTATGTGATCCAAGGCCCTTACAATAAAACATTTTACTGGCTAACTGGTACAAATCTCTGCTAAACACACACAGTTACTTCATGCACGACATTTCAAAGACTCCTCCATCACCTTTCATAGTCTGAGATCAAATGTTAGTCTCCATTCAGGTGAAATTATAGGGTGACTTTCTTTTCTCTCTCCTCCTCCTCCTCTCTTTTTTTTCTCCTTTTCCTCCTCTTACTTGTTCTATCCTCCCCCCCCACCTTGTCTCTCTTCTCCCTCCCCTCTCTAAGCTACATTCCCAGCCCCAAGGTTCTTTACAGTTTTTACTATACAACTTCTTTAAAAGCATTGGTTAAATATTCTCTTCTTAAAAGTTAAGTATGTTGAATAAAAGGTCAGAAATGGAGTTGTCTTAGTCATTTGACTTCCTAAAGTGAAACACAATAAAATGGAATAGCTTATATATAAAAGAAACTTATTTCTCACAGTTCGGGGGGTGGGATGCTGGTGGAGTCCATGACTGGTGAGGTTAACCTCTGTGTTCACAGATTAATCTTCTCACAGGATCGTATATGGTGGAAAAGGTCAGAGATCTTCTAGGCCTGTTTTACAGGGCATAAAACTTATTCATAGGGACTTCTCTTTCATGATTTAATCAATTCTTACAAATTCCACTTCCTGTTCTCATCAGCTGTGGGGTGAAGATTTCTTCAGATGTATGGAGGGGGTGCAGTCATTCAAAATAGACTGTAAGGTTTAGTTTTGATTTAGAATGGATATATAGGATATTCTAACACTGGTTGACTGATAATATGAATCCAGTTCCTAACTACCCTTTCCTTATTGCCATGGAAGAGACCAAAAGGAAACAGTGAAACCCTGGCCAAGAGCTGGTGATCTGGAAGGAAGCCATTCTTGGGTCACATTGCTTGTGATTTAGTCAGAGTTTCTATTGTTACAATGCAAAAGCATGACCAAAGCAACTTGGGGAAGTTCATTTGGCTTACATTTTCATATGTCCATCACCAAAGGAAGTCAGGACAGGAACTCAAAGAGGGCAGTAACTAGGAGGCAGGAAGGGTATTGCTTACTGGCATGCTAATCATACCTTGCTCAGCCTGCTTTCTTATAGAACTGAAGACCACCGTCTCTGGGATGGCACCATCTACAATGGGCTGGAACCTCCCCCATCAATCACTAATTTAAAAAATTCCCTACAGCCAGATCTTATGCAGACATTATCTCAGTTGAGGTTCCCTCCTCTCAGGTCACTCTAGCTTGTGTCAACTTGACATAAACCCAGCCAGCACAGCTTATTAGCAGTGTAGATCAGGTGAAAGTGAAGGGCTTCTAAAAGTAGCCTCCAGACTCACTCAGAGAAATCAGGAGAGTGCCACTAGAAAGGGCTCACCTTGAACTTTTTATTTGCTGCTGCAGAGGTAGAATGCCAACCAGCTTTGAAATTGTGAAGACCTGAGTGTAGAAATTATGCTCTAACAATGATCCCCTTCCTTTTCCTTATTTTCAGTGCTATTCTATCAACCCTTCTATGGACTGGAGCTTTCAAGTGTTTTTAAAAACAAATCCAATTTTGTTGAAGTTTGGTCTATTGCTATGCATTGTATTGCTAAATTCTGTACCTGAAGGTCTAGGCCTACGAGTGATTTCTCACGTTTCTAAGCTTTTGTTGTGCAAACCTTGTTCCTTGATTTAAAACTATTTGTTAAATAAAATTGGCTGCAGCCAGTTACTGGAGGGATTAGAAGTAGGAAGGCTTGGAGTGACTTGGTTGGAGGAGGAGAGATCAGGGAAGAAGGAGAAAGAAGAGGAAGGAAGAGAGGAAGCTGCCATGAGGGGAGATGGACCATAAGCACAGGGCCAGGAGAAACAGCAAGTATCTGGGGAACACCACTGGGGAGGTAGCCAGGCCAGCAGTTAGAAGAGTAGATTAGGGGTTACTCCCAGTCAAAGCCAAATAAAATAACCATAGTCTGAGTCTCATTTATTTGTAAGCTTGTTAGAGAAAAGTTTACCTTGATTGTACTGCACAATTCTATTAAGAACATGTTGCTTAAACAATCATGGTGTCTTAAGCAATACAGGAACAGATCATCGATAGGAAGGCTGAATAACTGAAAAATATTTTTTCTCAATGAAAGAGCAGACTAGTTCTTAAAAACAACAACAAACAAACAAACAAACACAAACCCATGATCAAAAAAAAGTTATAGTCCAGCGAGGCTGGACTTGAACCCATGATCTCACCGTTTTCAGCAGGAAGATTATAGGTCTCTGCCCTCACACTGGAAACCCTAGTGATGTCGTTGTTCTCACATGGGTGTTTATGCAACAGCTTTCGGTTGTGAGTGGTTTTGTCTTACAAGGAACATTTGCTGATTTCTGAGACTGTTTTTGTCTTAGAAGGAACATTTGATGATTTCCAGAGATGTTTTAGGTTATTACAACTGGAACTGAGAGTGTGTGTGTATGCTCTCGGGGGGTGGGGGGTTCTAAACTCAGGTCTTCATGCTTACACACAGGTACTCCACCATCTGAGCTATCTGTCTAGGACTATATTGTATTTATATAGCTTATTGTATATTTATATAGCTTATTGCAAGTAGAATGCGTTACCAAAGGTAGTGTGTAGTTAAAATAAAAGATAACACTAAATTTCCCTCTGAAATGACAGCATCAATGTATACTTCTATCAGGTGTGCATGCGTGTGTTTGTGTCTGTGTGTGTGTGTGTGTGTGTGTGTGCGTGTGTGTTTGTGTGTTTGTTTCCCACTACCTTTGAAACCATTTGGAATCTACTAATTCAATTAATTTTTTCAACTCAAAGGAAACAATAGTTTTACTTAATTTGAATTTCTCAAATTTCTAGGATGAGTTAGTGTTTTTCATGTTTTCTGGCTATTTCATCTTCTTATTTGTGTGACTTCCCCTGGGGCATGTGAAACTAACATCTGCTTCTGAGGGGACAGCACCAATAGCCCAAAGAGTGATTCATATAAGATTATCTTGATCAGTGGAAGGGAGTTATCAGGGGTGAGTAAGAGAACAGTGGACCACCAGCTGCATTTTCCTAAAGCCACCAATTCCTATAGCTACCAAACTCTCATTTTATATGATTCTAAGCAGGAGCAGAATTGATACAAACCTCTGCTCACAGCACTACCCAGTTTGAAAGCTACAGAGGTGACTCCAAGCTTAGATAACATATTGCGCAGGTTCTGGGTAAGCTGTACATGTAATGTGTTCTCCATCCTTCCCTTGTCTGGGACCTTGCTGGTCTAGGGACCATTGTGAGAAGGATGGCTTGTTTGGATGAAGCCTGGCCCACAGAGAATCTAAATGGTCACTTGATGCAAAGTGGAGTTACTCTGAATAGGGTTCAGGGCATTAGTCTCACTATACTACTTTTATGAATGGGCTATTCAGATCCATCCCAATGCACACAGATCCACAACCCCATCACATCTCATTTCTATATACATGGCATGTCCATGGAACACCCAGAGGCATTGCTTGTAGTTCCATTTAGAAGGATTCTCTCCGTTTCCTATGGTTTTGTCTGGTGCTCCAGGTCAGGGCCTGATGTTCCTTTTATAACTAGAGTTTAGTATGTCTGAATTTCTCTTTGTCCTTGTCTACTATTTACTGTTGTCCTTTCTTGCCACCTCCCTGATGGCCCCTCTCAGGTCTTCAAATCCTTTAATCCTTTAATTTTCTACCAATTTCCTTAAAAATGTTCAAGCTTTCTTCCTACTTTGCAAAGCAGTCTCTGTCAACTTCATTTATGTTTCTTTCTTTGCATCCTTCCAATGTTGGTTTTTCTGGGGGATTTCCTCTGTAACCATGATCACTTCATATATTCTAAGTGAAACTCTTAATGTGCATATAGATGACATGACTTGACCTAATTTGTTCATATGTCTGGTACGTAATTCATCTTTCTCTCTCCTCTCTCTCCTCATATATGCAAATCTGTATCTTATACTTCCTAATATTAACATATTAAAGAACTGTATCATTTTTCAGGCCCCAATTTATCCCTTATGCCATCTATTGTTTTGCTCACTCAAGCCAGAAACCAGGCCCTTCTCCCCATTCTTATCCTTATACACAACCAAGTATTAAGCAGTGCTCAATGTGGCCTCTTCTCTTTTTAATCACCCAAGATTTCGTTATGGTCTTTGTTATTACTAGGGTGGACCCATCCCATAACTTTATACTATGTCCTTGTTTCTATCTTAATCTCTTTCTCTCTCTTCAGCACCATAATCTTTCCAACTTGTGACCTTAGAGCACAACACTCATCTTTTTAAAATCAGCTCATAACTTTCCCTTACAAACCTCCAAGGGTCAAATCAAAACTCTTACTTATTTACATAGAACCTTAGCCATCCAGGTATTCTTCCCTAAGCCAGTCTTTCTTTTAGCCACTCTAAAATGCCTTTGTTTTTCCAGCTGTTGAAAGATTTGACTTTTTAGATTTTAACTTGTCTTATTGCTGTGGTCCACGGTTTTACAAGAAGTACCATAAAGGAGGTGAGCTCATGGTGTGAGGAGATCCAGACAGTGGTGGTTTGAATGAGAACGGCTCCTCTAGGCCCGTAGATTTAATGCCTGGTCACCAGGGAGTGGCATGATTTGAAAGGATTAGAAAGTTGTCGGAGAAAGGATGTCACTGGAGGTGAGCTTTGAGGTTTTCTAAAGCCCAAGGCAAGCCCAGAATCTCACTTTTCCTGTTGCCTTTGGATCCTGATGTAGAACTCTCAGAACCCATGCCTGTCTGTAAGCTGCTAAAAGGATGATATAAAGCCCATTTGTCTCCCTTTAAGGTCCAGGCCTGATTTTGAAAACAAGGTCCTAAGGCATCAGCTCCAGGAACACTACATAAATCTCAGAAACTAGGCCATTTTTTTTTCTCTTTTTCAATGTGAATGTTCTATGTGCATGTGCCTCAGAAAATGTTATACTGTCCCCTGCTATAGTAGTGAGAGGTCAATAGGGTTCCAGCCTCAGAAAGGTTGAAAATAACATGTTCCATTTCTTTCTTTCTTTCTTTCTTTCTTTCTTTCTTTCTTTCTTTCTTTCTTTCTTTCTTTCTTTCTTTATCTATCTATTTATTTATTTATTTAGATTGCAAGCTATGTTTATAAGATCCCCCCCCCAAACAAAACAAAATGGAACAAAACCATAAACTAACTATGCTGTCAGAGTCATGTGACATGATCCTGGACTTGGAGCAAATGAAATAAATACAGTTGGACAGAAAACTCCAGATTAGGTTAAGGTGCAGTTGAGGACAGATAACAATTAGCAAGAAAGGCACCAAATTTAACCTATTTTTGTATTACTTCCACTCTTAATTATCAATTAAAAATTGACATGGTCAAGTACAGTTATATTATTTTAATATGTAACAGAGCCAAAGAATCTGTCATGTGCTCTTTGGTCCTAATTTGGGACATATAGCCATTGAGAGTCTAATCTTTTGTGTTCACAGATGGACAAGCAGTGATATTTTTGTTTAAAATTTTTTTGAAATATTCTTTGAAAAATTTTTGAAATATTTTTCAATATTTATATTAATTGAAACCTCAAATACTTCAACTAGACACTGGGCAGAAGTCTTTTTGAAAAACTCCAGAAAGGAGGAATATTGCGTTATTCTTCTTGTCTTCAACTTCTGCTTTCTCACTCTTATTCCTTGGGGTCTGGATCCTAGAGGGGACAGGGCTCTCATCTGCAAGCTTACTAACCTCTATTTCTTATCTCTTTATGGGGAGAGAGACTCTATTCCTTTATTTGCTTTTACAGCATTGGGGAAATTTCATTGGAGTGAGTTGATTTATCTCATACACCACATGTGTCAGTTATTGGCTTTATAGATCTTCTTCTTATGCCTTCAAGTTATTAGCACAGTATTTCCTAGAAATGGCTACATAAGCAACGTTTTAACAGTAGAAATGTTATTTGACATACTAATCCCAAACTGGGTAAGTCTCATGAGATCTCACTCCTAGATAAGGATTATAGGCAACAAATGACTGTCAAGAGAGGGAGAGTTAGCATCTCCAAGGGATGAGTCCCTAATTGATTGTCCAATACAAAACGATCAGTCCTGAAACCATATACACACAAACAACAACAAAAATCGGACTTAGGACATTATATTTCTATATCTGTGCATCCATATATATAATTCACATATATACATATATAGTGGTGTACATGTTTGTAGTAGTCAAGAAAGGGAATGTGGGAGACTAGGAAGGAACAGTTGGAGGGATAAAAGAGGAAAGGGAAAATGATGTAATTATATTTTAATTAAAAGGTAAAAAATGAAATATTAAAAATGAGCTGATTTTATAGTGAAAATCAATTTAAAAATAAAGATTTATTCAATGTGGCAACTATTGTGAAACTTTCTCAGACCTCCCAATGATAATATAATTACATAGAGGCTTTTTTATTATATATATTTTTTCTCTATCTTTTTAAAAAATTGGATATTTTCTTTACATTTCAAACGTTTTCCCTTTTTCAGGTCTCCTTGGAAACCCTCTATCCTCCCCCTCCTCCCCCCTACCTCTATGAGGATGCTTCCCCACCCACCCACACCCTCCCATCTTTCTGCCTTGGTATTCCTCTACACTGGGGCATCAAACACCCTCAGATCCAAGGGCCTTTCTTCCTACTGATCTCCAACAAGGTCATCCTCTGCCACATATGCAGCCAGAGCCATAGGTCCCTCCTTGTGTATTCTTAGGTCGGTAGTCCAGTCCCCTGGAGCTCGGGGAGTGGGGGAGTCTGGCCTGTTAACACTGTTGCTCCCTTCATGGGAGGGAGTGCTACAAGTCCTCTCAGCTTCTTCAGTCCCTTCTCCAGCTTCTCCATGGGGGACTCACATGCTCAGTCCAATGCACAGAGGCTTTTTAGTAGGGAGCTTGTGGAGTTTTCTCCAGTGGAAGGACAGGGCATCAAGTGGGGGGATGGGGTTGCCATCCCACGGTAAGGAACTCTGACCCAAAATTGTTTCTGTCTAGGGGACCTGCAAGGGACAAAAATGGTGAAGAGCCAGAGGGAGAGGAAGTCCAGTGACAGGCCCAGATTGGGATCAGCTGGGGAGGGGTCCGAGAGTTCCAGGGCCCGACACTGTTACTGATGCTATAGTGTGCTTACAGATGGGAACCTGGCATGACTGTCTTCCGAGAGGCCCGTCAAGCAGCTGAAAGAGTCACACCCAATCAATGGGCAGAAGCTGGGGTCCCCTGTGGTTAAATTAGGGAAAATCTGGAAGAAATTGAGGAGGGGGACAACCCCTTAAGAAGACCAGCATTCTCAACTAGCCCGGACCCCGAGATCTCTCAAACACTGGACCACCAACCAGGCAGCAAACACCAGCTGATATGAGGCCCCCAACACACGTACTGCCTGGTCAGGCCTCAGTGAGAGATGTGCCTAACCCTTGAGAGGCTTGAGGCCCCAAGGAGTGGGGAGGTCTGGTGGGATGGGGGTGGGGACATTCTCTTGGAGACCGGAGGGCTGGGGGTGGCGTGTATGGGGTGGGGAACAGTCAGGGAGGAGGGTAGCAACTGGACTATAAAGGAAGATTACAGAATATCAATAAAAAAATAAAGTATAGGCCTTTTAGCTAGGGTAGTCTCTCAGCCAGTTATCTAGATTAACTCAACTATTCCTGGCACTAAGTCTGATGCAGGGCTAGCTCTACCTCTCTGCTCTGCTCTGCTCTGCTCTGCTCTGTTCTCTCTTTTTACCTCCATGAGAACATGTGTCTCGTTTGTTCTCTCTCTCTCTCTCTCTCTCTCTCTCTCTTCCCCCCCTCTCTGTGTGTGTGTGTGTGTCTGTCTCTGTCTCTGTCTCTGTCTCTCTCTCTCTCTCTCTCTCTCTCTCTCTCTCATTTCACCTTCCATTTCCTGCCCAGATATTAACTATCAGAACTTTATTACAGCCAATCAGATACAGTTCTAGATTGCTTCTAGGCTGGTGAGGAAAGTTGAATATTTGCAAAATATGAGACCAGTGATGGACCATAGACCATACCAAGATCTGCCAGCATTTAGCTCTCTGAAGGTACAGGCTTCAAAACTGAATATAGAGAAACACCTTCACACAATGTACCCCAACAGGCAACCTTGAGAATAGAGATACAGAGATTTGGTGGTACACTATACCCTCATTACCTCCCCAGTCCATCTCTGAGATCCTGACAGGTAGAGCACCATAGTTACGCACAGTTCCTTTTATTGAATTTATTGGGTGTAAAATTTGATATTCTATATTGACTTCATTTTTTCATCTACTGTTTGTTATATTTTCTTGAAATTCATTCAGGAGTTCATATTGCTTTGAATTGTTTGAAAATATTGAATTCTTTGCCTGGCATTTCATCTAACTCACTCTCGTTGCAGATATTACTATGGGTTTGGTGATTTTTGAAGAACACTTGAAACCTTGGTTTCTTATGTCTATTGTATTTTTGCATTGGGACTTGTATATCTGGGGTTAGGTTATTGATTAAATTTTTTTAGTCATCTTTCTTCTTTTGGTAGATGTGTTTGTTATGTCCTGGAGGGTCTGGGTGTCATAGGGCTAATGTGTCATTCTTCTCTGGTAGACTAGTGTTTAGGACACCAGGCTCAATCCTCATTACCCTCTTGATGGTAGATTACTATCTGCAACAACAATCACTATCAATGGGAAGCTCCAATATAAAAATACAGTAATAGTAAAGAAAAAATATGTCACCCTCTTAAACATCAATAATTTTATGGAACAAATGGGGGCTCTGACAGCACTGTGTGCACTGATATATTATTAGCCACTGTGTGTTTTAGTTAGAGTTTTACTGCTGTGAACAGACACTATGACCAAGGCAACTCTTATAAGGACAACATTTAATTGGGGCTGGCTTACAGGTTCAGAGTTCAGTCCATTATCATCAAAGAGGTAGCCTGGCAGCTTCCAGGCAGGCATAGTGCAGGAAGAGCTGAGAGTTCTACTACTTAATCTGAAGGCTTCTAGGAGAAGACTGGCTTCCAGGCAACTAGGATGAAGGTGTTAAAGCCCACGACCACAGTGACACACTTACTCCAAAAAAGTCACACCTCCTAATAGTGCCACTCCCTGGACCAAGCATATACAAAGCATCACACTGTGGGTGTGAATGCAAAGGAAAGAAGAGTAAGACAAGTGATTAGATTGGGTGGAGAGAGAAAATACAGAGAAGAGAAGAAAGCAAACATAATGTAAACTGTAGCTACAAAACACTGGCTAGATGAAGCAGATGAGCTAAAGGTAGACTGAAGAGAGAGAGGGAAGAACATATGAGCTGATTATGTAGAATAGTTCAACACCCCCTCCCCAGGGAGATGGGACATAGAGAACACACAAACTAAACCCAGTTCATTTATTTTTGGAGAGAAAAGTGAAAGAGGAAAGAAGAAGAGAAGGAGGAGGAAGAGGAGGCAGAGGAGGAAGAGGAGGAGGACTGCCAGACTGTTTTGACCCACCAGCTCCCAATAATGACACAAAGTATCTTTATTGTTTATGAAAACTTAGGCCTTATAGCTTAGGCTTGTTTCCAAGTAGCTCACATAACTTGATAACCTTGTCTATACTAGTCCACATTTACCATGTGGCCCATTACCGCTCATTCAGTTCCTGTATGTATGTCCTCCATATCTGGCTGGTGAATTCCCCATGCCTAATTCTTTCCTAGCATTTCTATCTCTGCCCAGAAGTCCTGCCTTGCTTCTCTTATTTCTGTAATTAAGTAAACTATTACCTAATGTCCTGATCTAGGTTGTTAGACCTTTATTAAACCAATCAGAAGGTGATGTGGAAGAATGTTTACAAAATATTCAGGCAAGTGATGATCCAGTAAAAATAACAATACCAAGGTCTGGTACAGACCCGTGCTGATACAGAAATCAACACTTGAGTAGTACAAAGACATTCTTCACCTGGTGAACATTATTCCAACATCTCTTTCTTTTAGTCCAATAAAAGGCTCTTTCTATAACATCAATAAATTATATACAATGAGAACAATTATGAGAACTATCAGGTAAGAATTACATCACAATGCTCGGCCCATTTGTATTTGGCAAACTTGGAGAAAGTACTCTACTATTAACCTATCTTGGTGAGTTCAAAGTTCTGTACCTAAATCACTTTCTAGCATAACTTGCTTTTATCAACCTAAAAACATCTTAGACTTTATGACATTTTCTTAAATCATAAAAAACTTAAACTTAAATGTGAGATTATAATTATCCAGTCTTCAACCCTATCAGAGACATGAGAAGGATAAATATTACCCAAATGAACAGGAAGTCAAGAGGCAGCAGCTTCCAAAACTATAGAAATGACAGAGATGGATGACTGCCTGGTCAGTCACCCAAGGTTCCTCTGCAACACTGGGCATCCATCTTCAGCCTACTGGCCCAAAATATATGACAGACTTTTCTGTAAATCAGGAATTATTGAAGGACTGTCTTACTTTGTCTCTGCAAAGTTGGTCCATCAACTTCTCAGTGTCCACAGCTTGCTGTCAGCAATCAAGGCAAGGGCGGTTTTGTTTGTTTTGTTTTGTTTTGTTTTGTTTTTGCCCAGTGCCTAGCTTTGCCCAAAGGAAACAAATTCCATGTGAAAGTTCTTGAATGCCCATCATCTTCTTTGGAGTGGAATGAGGGTGCTGCCAGGAACTGATGTGTCTCGTTGTCATGAAAAGCCTTATGTTAAAACATCTTAAATGACATATTCTGTAGATCTCTAGAGTGTTTGAAGACCATCTATTTATCTAAAGTAGATCTGAATAGGCAAGTGTTGCTTGTTTCTAGCTATTTACTATTTATCTGCTTAACTTTGAAAACATCTATAGGAGGTTAAATAAAGCTTATTTCTGAAATTAAGTAAACTATTACCTAATAGGACCATAAGTTTGGTTGACTGATTACTAAATTGCATTTCTTAATTACCTCAACAGTTTGTAATGGTAGTTTTCAAGGGCTAGAACTTTACATTAAATTACATATGTACAATACCTTAAATAAGAGCTGAAACATGTATAGTGTTTTGTAGCAAAATATAACCTTAAATTTCTATCAATAAATAAAAATCCATATTAATGTAAATATTTGAGAGTTGTGGTTGTTTCTAGTCTAAAAAGAGATTCAACAATCTACCCTTTTATCCTATCATTCCTAGATCCATCCTTTTCTCTTGTCATCCATGTAACTTTAATTTTTTTAACGTTTATTTTTAATGATGGTTTTAAAATGTTTCAACCTTTCTTTTAGCCTACCACCCACCAGAGGTGGTGGGAAAGGAAGGATAGAGGGAAAGTGGACCTGTTTTGAAAGGTTCTTTGGAGCAACTCTCATCTGTGTTGTCTGGAAATTGGCAGTTTAGTCCATAGGTTAGTAGCAGCAGCTCAATCCATTCACAAACATTTTACAGATATACTGGCAGCCCAGTTTGGTAGAGTTGGAATAGCAAACATGAATCAGCAGTGGTGGCACTACCTAGCGTAGACAGCCAGATCTCAGCATGAGTCAGCCAGAGGGACCAGGAGGAATGCCAGGAGAAGTTTTTGGCCATGCCTTTCTCACTTTCTCAGGGAAGCAAAGATCAGCAAAGATGAGGGACTCACAAGCGTTTTACAGCTAGTTCTGTAAGTAAGCCAAGTTTAGCCTGTTACTGTCTGTCAAGACCTATTTATATCTTCTAAACATCATGTGTCCTCTACATGTCTTGTCTCGGCATGTATCTTGTCTTTGAACGTCTTATTTAAGTACATGTATTTGTCTTAACAGACATAATTTTGTCAATCAGCCTGAATCTGTGGAAGCAGCCAGAAATTGCCACATACCACCAGAAGATTTTAGGTGTGATTTTCTCTATGAAGTCCTGACAAATGCAGCTCAACTATGCAGTGTAAGGCAGACCAATACATGTGTGTTGTTAGCAAAGAATCTTTTATCCTGTGTCCTTTTATGTGTTTACTTTAAGTAGAACATCTTTTTCCTGTGTCTGCTTCAGCTAAACGTTCCATCATGAGTCTGTCTTAGTCTTTCATCTGTGTCCACTTAATCTAAGTGTTCCTTTCCATGTTTGCTCCAGCAGAACATCATCCAACTGACTTTTCAAAGAACCCTTAAGTTTCCACTTCACATCTCCTTTCCCTGCTTTCTCCCTAACACTAGACAGGAGAGAAAGGAGAAAAGAGGGAAGAAAGAGAAAAAGAGAAAGAAATCCCTGAATCCAACATTTTTTTTTTTTTTACTTTATCTCCTCTTAAACCAAGACTACTAACAACTTATAACCAACCCCCCAATCAACCACCTACCCAGTGACCAAAAACTGCCCATCCTACCTCTAGGGGATGAAGGTGGCATACTCTTAAAATTGCTTCCTGTTGTCTGGAGGTGGTGTAGACATAAATTTTTCTCAACTTGCTTTAATAAGCTTACCACACACAAGAGGTAGTAGAAAAGGAAGGTTATTAGGATATGGGGGAAGTGGACCTGTTTAGAAATAGTTCTTTAGAGTGATTCCAATCTTCATTGTTCTCAGTCCTGTCCACTAGCAAACACCAAACATGAATCAGCAGTTGCAGTCCAGTCCACTTGGCAGGCACCACACACAAGTCAGCCAGGGCAATTCAATCCAGAAGACGCTGCAAGGCTTGCCAGTCACCCAAGACTGCTGAAGCGGCAAGAAGCCACAGGAACCTCATGAGAGGTTGTTTTTTTTGTTTGTTTGTTTTGTTTTGTTTTTCATTTTTTCCATTTTTATTAGATATTTTCTTTATTTACATTTCAAATGTTATTGCCTTTTCTGGTTTTCCCTCTGAAAACATCCTATCCCCTCCCTGCTCCCCCTGCTCACCAACCCACCCACTCCTGTTTTCTGGCCTGACATTCCCCTACACTGGAGCATCGAGCCTTCACAGGACCAAGGGCCTCTGCTCCCATTGATGACCGACAAGGCCATCCTCTGCTACATATGTAGTTGGAGCCATGGGTCCCACCATGTGTACTCTTTGGTTGGTGGTTTAGTCCTTGAGAGCTCTGGGATTACTGGTTAGTTCATACTGTTGTTCCTCCTATGGGGCTACAAACCCCTTCAGCTCCTTGGGTCCTTTCTCTAGTTCCTTCATTGGGGATCCTGTGCTCAGTTGAGCATCCACCTCTGTATTTGTCAGGCACTGGTGGGATTGCAAGCTGGTACAACCACTCTGGAAATTAGTTTGGCGGTTCCTCAGAAAATTGGACATAGTACTACCTGAGGACCCAGCAATACCACTCCTGGGTCTATACCCAGAAGATGCTCCAACATGTAATAATGACACATGCTCCACTATGTTCATAGCAGCCTTATTTATAATAGCCAGAAACTGGAAAGAACCCACATGTCCCTCAACAGAGAAATGGATAAGAAAATGTGGTACATTTACACAATGGAGTACTACTCAGCTATTAAAAACAATGAATTTATGAAATTCTTAGGCAAATGGATGGAACTAGAAAATATCTTCCTGAGTGAGGTATCCCAATCACAAGAGAACACACATGATATGCATTCATTGGTAAGTGGATATTAGCCCAGAAGCTTAAAATACCCAAGATACAATTTGCAAAACACATGAAACTCAAGAAGAAGGAAGACCAAAGTGTGGATACTTCGGTCCTTCTTAGAAGGGGGAACAAAATACACATCGGAGGAGATACAGAGACAAAGTATGGAGCAGAGACTGAAGGAATGACCATCCAGAGACTGCCCCACCTGGTGATCCATTCCATATACAACCACCAAAGTCAGACACTATTGTGGATGCCAAGAAGAGCTTGCTGACAGAAGCCTGTTACAGCTCTCTCCCGAGAGGCTCTGCCAGTGCCTGACAAATACAGAGAAGTTCTTTGATGAGTTTCTCTCTATGAAGTCACAGCAAGCAAACCTCAGCAATGCAGTGTACAGTGAGCCAATACGTGTGTGCCATCAGCAAAGACTAGCAAGGTGGGCAGGGCAAACCAATGCTTTCCCTCCCACTCTCTGTGGGGCCATATTTATATTCTTTCTAAACATCATGTGTCCTTTTACATGTTTGCTACAGCAAAAAACATCTTTTCACCTGTGTCTGCTTCAGCAAAATGTTCTTTCAGATGTCTGCTCTAGCAAAATGTCCTTTCACCTATTTGCCCCAGCAAAACATCATTTGACATAACTGACTTTTCAAAGGAACCAGAAGTCTCCACCTTTCCAGGGTGATGACATCTTTTAGGGAAGCTAAGAAAACTGGGATATTGGCCAGGTCCAAGGAGAGCTAGCTTTATCATTTGCTGTCCAGGCTCCGTGTGATGAGAAAGTGCAGGGAATTAACCGATGTCCTGGATGAAATAGTCTGTGAGGCTGGACCATATTAGCTAGCCTTTGAAGTTGCCATGGCTACAGGTTTTAGAGAAAACAGTTACTGAGGCTGTCTGTGAGGCTGCATCACCTAGGCTGTTTGTCCTGTCTTCATTGGTGTTTGGTCCTCTGGCTCTGAAAACACATAAACTTTTTTGTTTTTTTGTTTTGTTTTTTGAGACAGGGTTTCTCTGTATAGCCCTGGATGTCCTGGAACTCACTCTGTAGACCAGGCTGGCCTCGAACTCAGAAATCCACTTGCCTCTGCCTCCCGAGTGCTGGGATTAAAGGCGTGCGCCACCATGCCCGGCCACATAAACTTTTAAAGGCAATATACATACATGTAACATGTATAAAATGTGTAATGTGCACAAATCTAAAGGTGATTCTCTGCTCTTTGTTTGAGCATGAAAGGCATCAAACTTTATAAGTCTGTTTGGAGGGTATACCCAAACTGCAATATAAATCTCCATCCATGTTATATGTAGGATGGCATGTAATGAGTCCCGAGGACATTGTAGCCAACAAGATTTATTGGCTGTGCAGAGACATTCCCCGTCTTCCAGCTGATCCCACGTAGAAGGATTAGCATTTATGTGACCTGTTTTGTTATTTTTCTTGTTTTTTTTTTCTTTATGTATGCAGCCAACATTTTCAGGAGGCCCTCCCCTATCAAATTTAGATTTTTAATTTAATTTTGATTTTTTAAAAAAATCTTTATTAATGTTAAAGGAATCCACAATTTTTTGTTTTCTGTTGAAACAAAGGCCTAAACCTTTCCTCCAACACATTTCTTGACTTCAACTCTGAAGTTAGCACAATCCTATACCATATGGGTTGGTTTAATTCATGAGTCCTCTCTAAAATCCGTTGCTTTTAGCGGCTGTGCTACCTGTCTCATTAATGTTTTAAACATTTGAAAGATAGTAAAGTATTATTTAATCTGTCTTTGGGAGATGCCAAATCCCCCTTCCTTTATGAACATTTTCTTTAAAGGGTAGTTAGATAGTTTACAATTACTTGACCTGTAAGATTGTAAGATATATCTATAACATATTTTATGCTATAATGTCTAAAACATTGCACTCTGCTGGATATATATGCCATAAGGCATCATCAGCTTCGATCTACAAAGGCATCTCTAAGATAAACACTATCTCTAATAAATGTACAGTCTCAGAATCTTTCTTTTCAGAACTCAAGGCAGAAGCCCTTTGGAATTCTGAATATGCATCAGTTGTATGATGTATCAAAGTATGTACATACTTTAATTTTCCAAACTCTACAAAATGAAACATAGATGATATTGTACTTCATTGCTCTAAAGTGCCATCAGCAAGTAGAATCTGTATTC